>JBBYHK010477982.1:7538-18482 GCA_038382065.1 Adansonia grandidieri | reverse complement strand
TTTTTATTTTCAAGATGCGATTTTTTTGGAAAAAATTAAATAACTTTCCTAAAGGTTTTTTGTGTGTGTATTTCTTAACAGTGGTATTTTAATTAAATAAACAACTTTTAAATATTCAAAGTACATCACAATTAAAGGAGGAAAAAAAAAGGGGTTAATGCGTAAGAAATGAAAAAGAGATTTGATACCATCATACCAAGGAGACAAACATAAACTGATTTTCTTTGTGGAAAAATAAAATAAAATCATTTATGTGACTTAATCTTTTTTTTATTTGATACAAAGGATTCGAACCTTATCTTAATGCAGTGCAAAGGATGTAAATTAAATTTTTTTTTTTTAATAAAAAAAATAGATGCATTAAGTTTTGAGTCAATTGTTTAATGTTTTGAAAAGGAAAAAGGAATAAATTCACCTATTAATATTTGACCTAAAAAGTGATACATAATTATCTATAAATGTTAGTCTAATTGGTAAGAAAATTCTTATTTTTTTTGTCAACCAAGCTTCAATTATTTTGAGAAGTGTTTGGAAAGTAATTTTTTTTTATCTAATGGATGTGAGTAAATATGCATTCAAAATTGTCTGAAAAAAAAAATTAGATCAAAACAAAATTTTGGAATAACTTGATTTTACTACAAAAAATCGATAGATCTTTTTAGGTCCCTTTGGATGGATGTTAAAATTGGTTATGATGAAATTGAAAATATTAATAGTACTGAGATTAAATATGATAACGATGAAATTAAATATTATAATAGTGATATTAAAATCATTGTGAAATTAATGTGTGTTTGCATGTAAAAGCAATGATGATAGTAAGTAAATTATAGACATTAGATTAAAACATTTATGTATTGAAAATTTTAAATTATTAGACATTTATAAAATTAATAAATTTTTAGAACTTATTAAAAATATATTTATTTCAAATAATAATTTCATTAATTTATAATTAAAAAATAAAAATGATAATAGTATTTTAAATGATATTATAAATTTTTATTTTTATGTAATTAATTATTTTTAATGCATTTATATTTATTATATAATAATAAAAATATTTTTTTATTAAAAAGAGCGTGGTCCCTATTATATTTGTCGCCTAATAAATAAATATAATAAGAAAAACATTTAAAAATGGTGTGGTCCAGTATTGGGATGTGAAGACAGCAAGAATAATATGTAAGACTTTTTTGCACTGAGAATTGAGAGAGGCAAGTGAAGTGAAGTGAAGTGAATCGAATATCCATCACCATCGACGTCCAGTTGTGTGATAAATGCTAACCCCACCCGTTCCTGTGTGCTGCACTAATGTCGGCTTTAAAGCTGTCCCAACCTTTTGTCCAAACTGCGGAACTCATGCTCCAACTCTGCCAGCTCATGCCTTCAATGTTTTTCTTTTATTCTGTTGGATGGGTTTTTCGTAGTGGGGCTTCATAACTTTCTTGATTATTCAAAGTTAAAAGCAACAAAGGAAGAAGCTAAGGGTATGTTTGTTTTGCAAGAAAAATAATTTTTATTTTTATTTTTTTTGAAAAATTTGAAATTTAATGTTATTTGAATGATTTAGTGTAAAATATTTTTTAATTTTTTGTCTGTTTTTCAAAAAAAAAAAAAATGCATTAACATAAGATCAATCCCTATATGTGGAGGGTAGATTTTGTTGCTTTATCTTCTTTTACATTAATTGTTATAATGAGTCAAGTATGACCAATCATAATTAAATTGTTATAACATGTTAAATACGAATTTTATTATTAGATATAATTAATGAATCGCCGCTAATGGCTCTTAATTAATTATAATTTGTCACTCTAATTTAAATAAGTTAAATTTTATGGTTTTCCACTAAAACTAAGTTTAAGATTACAATTAGTGTAAGGAAGGATTAACCCACACCGCTTATGTTAAGGATAGTATTTAATTACATAATATTAAATATCGATTAATATTTAATTATTTAAATATTCAATATTGAAAAATTCTTTAAAATCTTCTCCATCAAAAGACTTCATCATCGGATTATTTAAGTATTTTACGATAAAAGGATAATTATAGGTTCTAAACTTAATTTTAATTCTAAAATATTTCATTATCATAAAATATTACTGTTATTTAAATTAAAAATAATTTTGACCAATGATATTGAAATCATCCTATACTCTGTTGTTAGAATTTAAGAAAATCATTCTCACCTGAAAATTTTTATAACAACAACTATTTGCAATCCACTTAGTATTCAATCATACGATAATGTATTCTATTTTATTTTTTTTAAAGTAATAAACTATAATACAAGAACAAAATTATTTTATTTAAAAATAAATCTTAACTTCTTATATTGAAAATCTTTAGTAAAATTTTCCACAATCTAATAATTCTATAAAACAAAGTTATTTAGTCTTATAATATGCACTAAATTAATTAAGTCTTAAAGTTTTTTTTTGTTTAGACTTTATTTATTCTTAGTAGTTTTTAATTTAATATTATTTACTTTCCTTATATTTTAATTACTTAGTTATTTAAATACTTTTCATATTTTTTGAGGTAAAAAACTGAATGAGTTTCTAAAAGTGCAACAATTTAATAAAGAAGTAGAGTAAATTCAGGCAAGCAAGATGGTTCCAATTTTGCAGTTTTCAAAAATAATATGTTCAAGTTACTTGCAGATTAAAACTCTCTCTAGTGATTTCCTATGTATAGAACTCTTACTTTTAGACCTTTAAAGGTACCAAATACTCTACAGCTTTCATTTTTCTTTAGTTTTCTGAAGAAGAAAGCAGCCATCAAAACTTTGCAATTAGAGAAAGATTGAAGATCAATACTTTATAACTTTAGTTTTCTCTTTCCCTTAATTTTTTTATCTTTATTGTAATATTTATTATGATGAAACTCCAGTATTTTGTATTTTATTTAATTAATATGAACTAAATTTATTTTTTTAGAGTTATAATGGAACTCAAACTCAACACGAAGTTTAGATTTTTTTTTATTGATTTAATAACATTTAAGTTGTTTGTTCAATGTTATTCTTAACACTTTTAGTTGTTTAATCATCGCTTAGATTAATCTAGTAACCCTAATGAACTTAGAAAAAAGAATCTTATGTTTAGACCTAGATTGAATGACATATGTTTTGTTGAATCTATGAATCAAAGAATCACGAAAATACAAATAAAAGAGATAAAAAAATCAACACAGAGATTTAACAAGGTTCGACAATGTGCCTACGTCCTCGGGAGCGACAGCTGTTATTTTATTCACTACTTAATTTAAAGTTACATCAATCATATATGTATACTAACCCTCCCAGTACAATGTTACAAAATTGCCCATGTACCGTACCACGGGAGTGTTGCCCATATACCCCCAACCTATCTATTTGTGGACCCTATAAAAGGCATGCCGTCACTCCGCTCCAGGATCTGCCCATTTACCATTGTAAATAAAATTATATGAGCTACATACAACATGTTTCATATTCATCTTTTAGAATGAATTAATCTGCACATTAAATAAGAATATACGAGCATGCCATATGTAATAAAATTAGAGTCTAAACTTAATGAGTTTTTTTTAATTCAATCTGCTTAAGAATGTAGTAAATTGCTTTAGAGAGATATTTTTATAAGATCATTGGAAGATACCTATAAATAAATTAGAACTCTATATTAACAAGTCATTATCATCAGTTAAGTTAAGAGCATAAAACAAATTCAAATAAAATGTCGAAGGAAATTGTAATCTTAAGTTTTTAGTAGTGATAACTAAAGCCCTATTTACTTTCTTTGTTTTGTTATTTAGTTAATTTTAGTTTAACTTTAATTTTATTTTACAATCTTTTAGTTAGTTGTTTGGATAAGATTAAATTAATTTAATTTTAGTAGTTAGCGAATTTTAGAACAATTCATTATGGGAATGATACTCTGTTTCATCACTATATTATTTGTTTACGATATTTACACTTAAGTGAAAATCCGACAACTAGTTTTTGGAGCCACTTCCAAGAAATTAGTTTTTACTAATTTTTACTAATATTAATACCAAGCAATTTTAATCTTAATTCAGACTTTCTTTTAATTTTTTTAGGTACCTTTGGTCATTGTGATAAAACAATGGCTGAAGAAGCAGATACAAAATGCTTCCACGAGTTCACTGTCCATCGTGTGCAAGGCATTCATTCTACCATTTGAAGACCTACCATCCAAGCTAATGACTTTGAGATAAAGCTAGCCATTATTTAGATGATCCAGACTTTAGTCCACTTTGGCAGTTTACCCAATGACGATCATAATGCTCACATTATGAATTTCTCGGAGATATGTGGTAGTTTTAAACACAAGTGAGTTTTGAATAATTCCATCAGATCTTAGCTTTTCTCTTTCTTATTTCGAGATAAGGCAAAAAGTTGGTCAAATTCACTTTCGTCTGGCTTTATCACTACTTAGGATGAACTAGCCCAGAAATTTCTTGCTATTCCTCCATCCATTATAGCAAAGATGAGAAACAACATCACTTCTTGGAATATGATTCAAAGTCACTTTATTAATTGTGGGAGAGATTTAAGATCCGCTTTAAAGATGTCCTCATCATGGGCTTCCTAAATGGCTTCAGGTACAAACTTTTTATAATGGAATGATAAGGCAGATGAGAACTATTATCGATGCTACATCAAATGGAACATTCATGGAAAAGTCACTTAAGGCAGCTTATGAGCTACTTGAAAAGATAGCTTCTAATAATTATTAGTGGTCCACCAAAAAAAGTATGCCAAGGAAAGTTGCAAGTATGCATGACATTGATACCATTATGTCAATAAATACACAAATAGCAACGCTTTCATAGAAATTGCTTTCTATAAGGGTACCTTCAGTTCAGAGTCCTTTTGTGGTTTGTGAATTATTTGGTGATGGACATTTTAGAGATTGTTGCTCAACCTCTACTGGATCAGTTAATTATATCAAGAATTATAGTAGATAGTAAGATGACCGTATCCTAATAGATATAATTCAAGTTAGTGGAATCACCCAAATTTTTCATGGAATAAAATTTAAGGGCTTTCCTTTGTAAGTAAACAAGCCTTCCCTCTGGGTTTCCTCACTAAGTTCAAACTTTTGTTCCAGAAAAGAAGTCATCATTAGAAGAGATTCTATTCTAATTTATGAAGAAAACTAATGCTCCCCTTCAAAATCAAGCAGAAGCTCTTAGACAAACTCAAGCGATGGTTCAAGATTAAGCAAAATCTCTTAGGCTAACGTAAGCTATGGTTTAGGATCAAGCAAAATCCTTTAAAAGAACTAAAGTATTTTTTTACAACTAAGTAGCATCTCTAAGGAACCTAGAGATTCAAGTGGGCCAACTTGCAAATGCAATCAACAATCACCCTATGGGTACTCTTTAAAGTGATACCAAACTTAACCTAAGAAAGGATGGGAAAAAGTAATGTAATGCCATCACACTTAGGAAAGGAAAAGTGGTTGAAGGTTGTAGCAAGAAGCAATATGCATCAACCAACCAATTGAAGAAAAAAATGTATGTAAAAAGCAAAAAGATAAAAAGTCAGAAAAGCCATATCCGGGCTACCTATCACCACCTTCCCTCAGCATCTTCAAAAGTAGACTTGGCAATTCGTGTCATCATGTCATGTCTTATTTTTGACATGACAAATTACCTAATACATGAACACAACATGATTAATTAATCATGTCAGACCTTGAAACACAAACACAAAATGGCTTATATTCGTGTTACACGTGACGCGGTATGATTAACACGTTTAAAGTTGATCTTTTAAATTTAACACAATATGACATGATTAAAATTGATCTATTAACGTTTATAAGACACGATATGACACGACACAACTAAGCTTGATCTGTTTGTGTTAATACGACATGACACGATTATAATACGAATAACACGATTAATATGAATAATACAAAAACACGATTAAAACATGAATTATATGAAAGCACGTTTGAAAAAAGATAAACTACCTAAAAGACATCAGTGTCACACTCATCAAGAACAGAGACATTAAAAGATGAACCATGATCAAAAGCCTTGACAATTTATTCATCATAAAGAGAAAACAAACTATCTTTGACAGTTCTGAATTCTATTGAATTATTTCCTTAAAGCTTTTTGTAACTCCACTCAACAAATTGAAGCTTGTAGCAAGGATCCAATATCACAGCTATAGCTAAAACCTAGCTAAATTCAGACCAATACTTCTCAAATTTAACAAATATTTGAGTAGCCATGTTTATTATGTACATATCAACATCATTCAAGTAGTCATTCAAGGTTAAGCGTGCCTTGAAAATGGAAGGAAAGTATAAATTGGCCGAGGGATACTTTGTTCCAGAAAACACACAAGTAATATCATAGAAAACACTCAAAAACTTGTAAAATGTTTCAATATCATCCCACTCATCCAAAGATAGATAGCTCTTATAATTCAAATCAGTAATTGCCAAGTAAGAAAAAGCCATGCAAAAGTAAAATGCACTTTCAAGCATGAGAAATGTGGAATTCCACCTAGTTAGAATATCTTCTCTCAATCCTTTTTTTACATCTAAACTCATCAGGTTCACACACTCTAAAAATTTTTGTTTTCTCACTTGAAAACCCTTCACATATTTTATACTTTCTTTCACTTTTTTTACAGCTTCATTAACCTCCTTAAATCCATCTTGCACTATTAAATTAAGAATATGAGCAAACATTGTATATGAAAAAATTGACCTCCTCTTAAAAGTGTTTTCCTCATGTTTAATTGTGATTTCAAAAAATCAAGAAAAAAATCATTAGCAGAAGCATTATCTAATGTTGAAGAAAATAATTTACTTTCAATCTCTTAATTAGCCATCAATGGTACACCTTTTCACTTAATGCAACACCATTGTGTATGGTGGTGGCATATAGGAAAAACTTAAGACCTTCCTTTGTAAAGTCCAATGTTGATCAACAAAGTGAGCAGTTAGACATATATACCCATCAGTTGTAATAAAAGTCCACAAATCAGAAGTCAGACATATCCTACCAGGTGAATCCTTAAGCAATTGTAGGATTTTACTATTTTCTCTTTTATGCATCCTAAGAATATCAGCTTTAGTAGTGTTCCTAGAGATTGAAGTAGCATCTTCACACAAATAAAAGAAGATAGCCCTAATGCCATAATACTCTATAAATGATAAGGGTAGATTATGCATGACCATTACAGTAGTTAACAATTCACGAAATTTTTCATGTTCAAATTTTGATGACCTCACTACCATAGACCCATGTTTTACAAATAATATTATTTGACTTGTTTCACGAATGTCTCTCCTCTCACAATTGTTTATATGTCATTTTAGATTGCCTATTCCATGCCTGCTATCATAGTTTTACACAACCTGCACTTTACTCTTTGAGCATCGATAATAGTCTTATTGGGCAATAACTCGAAGATTGACCAAATAGTTAAAGTGTGATTCCTTTTGCATTTCAATTGCTTATTTCCTTTATGTTCAGTCTTCTCTACCTCAACTTCCATGATATCATCATCTTCGTCACCCAAGCTCACAGGAATAGAATTTGCTTGGATACTAATGTTGATATTATCAGAATCCACCGACAATACTAAAACAATCTTTGAGTTGTCAAATAAAAAAGATAATCTTCATAATCATATTACCATCGAGAAATAACTATGCAGATTAAGTATATAAAAGATGGCATACAAAATATACAAAAAAAATGTGGTGTTAAAAATTTTAAAATTAAATATATTTGTATCAAAGTATTATTTAATATCACTTAGAGACTACACTCACCCAAACATAGATTCTATAATATATATATATATATATTATTTTCATTCTAAAGCAAAACTTCATTTTCTCAGTTTGTTTTGCATACATTTCTTATCTTTTTGTTTATTTTCATTGTACAAGTTTCATTAGATGTTTTTCAGTGCCATTAATTAAGTTAACTGTAAGCTCCTCCACCCACTGACCTCTAACTCCTATTTTTGACTATTTATCAACTAATAAGCAACAATAGAGTTTTAGCAACTACTTAAAACAAAACTGACATATCCCAGCTTACGGTTTACGTCCAATGCTAACAACAATCTTTTAACCCAGAAGGCCTTAGATTTCATTTTCATAGTCTTAAGAAAATAAGGGAGCAACAAGGAACAAAAAGGGAACTCTCTTAATCCCACACTAATTCTGTTTTGGGTTTCTCATTTAGGTGACCCACCCACCTAGCTTTTCTTGCCCAACAACGATTGTTTGTCAACATTCAACAAAATAAAATAGGAAAATTTCATTAATTTATTAGCAAATTTTTGGAAGAGAAACAATAAATTACTTGAGGATTTAAAGTCATTGTTGTAGGCTAATAGCTGATTGTGGATCTCAGATCTGCTTTGCCAAGAGAGATATAGCGACAGCACTGGAAAGAGAAATAGCTTGGTTTGGACGATTTGGGTGGGATTGGCCGATTGGGTGAGAAATGGGAATGGTTTAGGGTTTAGACGCTTATGGCTAAGGAAAGCGAAAAGGGAAATTATTTTAGGGTTTGATTAAAATTTTATTTTTTATTTTTATTTATTATATCATATATCTTTTCCGAGTTTTCATTTCTTTTTAAATTAAAATGTAAACTTTTAATTTTTAAAATTTTTTCAAAGATGACAGGGTTTTTAAATTTTTTATTTTTTATTTTTAAAATTTTTAAAAAATAAGTATAATTATATTTTTAAAAATAAATATAATTATTATTTTCAAAAAAAAAGTATTAAAATTTATTTATTTAAAAATTTAACCACGACGTTAATTATACATTAATATAAATATAATATCCACGATTTTAGAGGGGAAGGCGCGGGCATTTTCTAGTTGAAAAGAAAAGAAACTACCAATACTTTTCTTTTGAAAAAAAACATGAAAAAAAAAAAAAAAGAACTTTTTCCGGCTATTTCGTGTTCACTGTATATTATGTTTTCTACTCTGGTGTTTGTGTAATTGGTATTTTATTGCGTTTATTTATAAGGTTCAGAAGTAGAAAATATGATCTTCAATTAAGGTCCAAGACTCTGATCTGTCGATTTTGATCTATTTTCCTTTTTCTTGTTTATTTTCTTGATTTTCTTTTCACATATTAAATCAAAGATTTCCCCTTTTCAGATTTTTCTTTAGCCATAAGAAAGCTAAAAAAGAAAAAAAAACATTATTCACTCATCAAAATTTTGAGCTACAATTATTTAAAAGTCAAACTACTCATCCGGGTTCAAAAACTTGTTCGATATTTGAGAAGTTATGGATAAAAATATTAAACCTAAACATAGGCTAAGACAAAAAAAAAATTAGATCAAACTAAAAAAATGGATCAAACATTGGCTTTAACATTCAAGATCCAAACCCAACCTATTTTACTATTACATAATATATATTAATTTTATATTTTTTATATTTTTGTAATATAAAAAATATATTTGTGTAATATTATTGTATAAATATTAAAAATTAAATTAAATTTTTTATATTTTTAAGCTTACTAAAAAATATTAAATTAATAAAGATTAAATTTTAAAAATATATATTTTCAAAAAATAAATTATAAAAAATATAATATGAGTAAATCTAAACAAGCTTAGATTGTCTATTTACAAATATAGATAGGTTTGAACAAAATTCGAAGCTTATATTTCAAGTCAAATTTAGGCTGAATAAACATATTTAATATTAATATCATGCTTAAGCCTAATAAAAAACTAATCCTATTTAGCTCATAAATACCTCTACTTTGAACCCTCAGATTTTCCTTTTTCCCTTTGTTTTCGGTTTTCTCTAAAGTTTATGTTTTTATTATTTCACTCTTTTTTCTTATATCTTTGGGTAATCAGAAAAGGAAAAAAAAAAAAAAAACCAAGAACTATATAAAAAAATTATGTTAAAAAAGGAAATGGCAAAAGTAATAAATGATAAATAACAAAAAAATAAAAATGAAAATAAATGGACCTAATGGACTTGATTTCAAAATCCAAAAGACTAGTCTCATTGAACATGGATTGGTTCATAATTTGGGATTCGACAAGAAATCGATAACAATCAACCTGCAAAACCAAATTCTAATATTTGATTATAAAATTTTAGATAAAACCGGGCGTCTATATTAACTTTTAAAAGTAAAATGTTTTCTTTTTAAAAATTGGTTAATTTTTTAATATGAAGTTTATTTTTCTTTGATCAAATTATTTTTAACAGAAAAAAGCAAAAAAAGTACTATTATTTTTAAAAATTATTTTTTATGAAACAAACGAATTTAAAATCAATAGTAATTACAAATAAACATGTTTTAAAATAGGTCCGAGGTATCATTTTTTATTTTTATTTTTTATTTTGGTTTTCTTTAACTTTGCAGTACAATTTTCATTTTACTTATATAATCATTTTACAATATGAGTAGAGGTATCTCTTTTTAAATTAAAGAGTACATTGTGTTAAAAAAAATTTACTTTTCATATTCCTTGCAAAAATTAAATTTTGAAAAAAAAAAAAAATCTTCTCTTTACCCATCTCCAACCCATAAATCTCAACCCATTCCTATCAAAAGTATTTTGGTTATATTATATATATATATATATATATATATATAGAAGTTATAATAAGTTGCGTGTTTTCCTGAGATTTTTTTGAGATAACTTTATCTCTTATTTAAATATATACAAGAAAGAAGGCAGGAAAGACGACTTGGCACAGTAATATTGTTTTATTCCTTAAAAAATAAAAGTCATTTTCACGTATTTCGTCGAAAGTTATAGAACCATTTTCAAATTGCTATCTTTAGGCTAAATTTGTTAATTAAAACATTGGACTTTGGATAATTAGTCATCGATTCTCTCGCCAGCACCATCCATTGGTGGGAAAAGAAAAAAAGAATAGGGGA
>JBBYHK010477971.1:0-18483 GCA_038382065.1 Adansonia grandidieri | reverse complement strand
AAAGTACTCATAGACAATGGGTTAGCCCTTAATGTCATGCCTATGACTACATTAAGCAAACTCCCTATCGATTAGTCCAATATCAAGAGTAACCACACCATAGTCTGAGCTTTTGATGGAACATGTCATGGAGTAATTAGAAATATCACAATCTAACTCCAGATAGGCCCATGTACATATGAAGTGGACTTTCAAGTTATGGATATTAATTCTTCTTACAACTGCCTATTAGAAAGGCCATAGATCAACTCCATTGGAGTCGTCCTATCCTTTCTCCATCAGAAGCTTAAATTTGTGATAGATGACAAAGTAGTTACCATCAGAGCAAAAGAAAAAATGATCACCACTACTTTCATTGAGGATACCTACATAGAGCCTAATGAAGATGCACGAGATTCATTATTCCAATCCTTCAAGTTTATTAATGTAACATTTGTAGGAGAAGGTTGCCAATAGTTAAACCCCACCTATCAAAGAGTACCCACTCGGGTTTAAAAATGACTATTGGTAAAAGTTTTCATGCTAGAAAAGGGCTTGGCAAGAATCTGCAAGGGATGGCCCAAGCCCTACAGGTTATTACTCAAGTCAACAAAAGAGGCTTAAGATTCAAGGCTAATGCGCAGTCAAGAAAGCAGCAAGAAAGAATGATCTACAACCAAAAGATGACTCAATCATTGGATCGAGAGGGGGAATCGAAGCCAACAATGTTGCCATCTCTCTATGAGATATATCGTTTGGGAGGATGAATTGATCCAAATTGACCAGAAGAGCAAAAGGGTAAAGATGTCTTAGTCATCTTAAACAAAGCACTTCACAACCTTTATCTCCAAGATACTAAGCCATAAAATATGTATCCTTCCACTAAGACCTAATTTTGATGATGGGGTTATGATGGAAGCCCCTACACATTTCTTGTCCCTTTTATATAATGTTAAGAAAAGAAAGTTTACCTACCCTCGCCCAAAGGTAGGTAGGTGTCCTATGTACTTGGCACTTTTGTTAAACATTATCAATGAAATGTTTTTGCATATATCATTCCATATTATACGTCTATATCACTTTTCAACCTTTTTGTCTCCATTACTTTTTTACCTTCATTTTTATCCAAATCCCTTGGTTATGTGTGTGCCTTTTGCAATGTTTATTTCTTCACCCTTTCGAGTGTCCTAACGATAGTGATATGGACGTGTCTGATGGGTTGTTGAAGATTGATTTAGAACATTCAATTTGCACTAGTGAAGTTGATCCTGAAGAAGATTTCAAAGAAAGATTCGTACCACTAGACCTCTTAAGATTAGTTAAGCAAGAGGAGAAGCAGATCATGCCCCACGAAAACCCAATGAAAGTAATAAATCTAAGTACTCAAGAGGAGCCAAAGAAGGTTAAAATCAAAACCTCAATAAAGTCAATGACTAGGACCAAGCTGATAAAATTACTCCAAGAATATCAGGATGTATTCGCTTGGTCATATCAAGACATGCTAGGACTAGACACTGATATAATGGTTCACAAGCTTCCCATTAAGCTTTGATGCAAATTGATCCGGCAAAAGTTAAAAAGGATGAAGCCGAAAATGCTCCTCAAAATTAAAGAGTCAATCAAGAAGCAGTTTGATGCGGGCTTTATCGAAGTAGCCAAATACCTAGAATGGGTTGCCAATATAGTCCCAGTCCTAAAAAAAGATGGTAAAGTATGAATATGCATTGATTATCAGGATCTGAATCGAGCTAGTCCTAAAGATAACTTTCCACTACCCCACATTGACACTCTGGTAGACAAAATGGCCAAGAATTCTCTTTCCTCCTTCATGGATGAGTTCTCAGGCTATAACCAGATCAAGATGGCACTCGAAGACATGGAGAAAACAATTTTCATATCCATGTAGGGGATACTTTGCTATAATGTAATGCCCTTTTAACTAAAAAATGCTAGGGCAACCTATCAATGAGCCATGGCAGCCCTATTCCATGACATGATACATAAAGAAATTAAGGATGAGTATGTCATAGACCTTTAAAAACTTTTGAACAGCTATAAAAATTTTAACTCAAATTGAATCCTGCCAAATGTACTTTTGGAGTCACTTCAGGCAAGCTTCTAGGCTTTGTAGTTAGCAAAAAAGGGATTAAAGTTAACCTAAACAAAGTCAAAGCCATTCATGATATGCCACCATCTCAAACCCAAAAAAAGTGAGAAGCTTTTTGGGGAAACTAAACTACATTACTAGATTCATATCCCAACTCACTAATAAATGTAGCCCTATCTTTAAGTTTTTTCGCAAACAAAATCTGGGAAAGTGGAATGAGGCATGTTAAGAAGTTTTTTATAAAGTCAAACATTTTCTATCAAGCCTGCTAGTATTGGCACCGTCGATGCTTGGCCAACCTTTAATCTTTTACTTGGCAGTCTTCGACAAGTCTATGGGTTGTGTATTTGGGCAGCATGATAAGCTAGGAAAGAAGGAACAAGCAATCTACTACTTAAGCGAAAAGT
Organism: Adansonia grandidieri; assembly: GCA_038382065.1. Lineage (NCBI taxonomy): Eukaryota > Viridiplantae > Streptophyta > Magnoliopsida > Malvales > Malvaceae > Adansonia > Adansonia grandidieri. Next base: position 15,990 of record JBBYHK010477971.1, on the reverse strand, counting down.
TCACAGAATACGAGTGCAACTACTCTGCAATCGAGAAGTTGTGCTATGCTTTGGTGTGGACAACCAAGAGACTCAGGCAGTACATGCTATATCGCACCACATGGTTGATTGCAAGGCTTGATCCTATCAACTATCTATGCGAAGCCCCTACATTATCAGAAAGGTTGGCTAGATGGAAAATCTTGCTTCCTGAACATGACATTGCCTATGTCGGTCAAAATGCCATCAAGGGTAGTGCGATAGCTAATTTTTTGGCAAGTCGAGTGATAAATGATTATGAACCCTTAAGTTTCGACTTCTCAGATGAAGATCTAATATGTATTTCTAAAGATGAAAACACCTCTAACTGAGATCAATCCTGGAAGATGTATTTTGATGAAGCATTAAATGCTCTAGGACATGGAATTGGGGCAATATTGATGTCACCCAATGGGAGTCATTATCCATTCACAGCAAGGCTAAGCTTTAACTGCATAAATAATGTCACAGAATATAAAGCTTATGTCATGGGGCTTCAACCAGCCTTGAGAGGAATGTAAGACATTACAAGTGCTTAGTGATTTGGCCCTAGTCATCTACCAATTGAAAGAGGAATGGCAAACTCGTGATGCCAAGCTGATGCAGTATGGAAAGTTGATAGCAGAACACAAGAAAGAATTTGATAATATTAGTTTTAGGCACTTACCTCGAGAAAATAATCAAATAGTCAATGCTTTGGCTACTTTATCATCCATGTTTAAAGTCAACCAAGAATCAAACGTTGCTCCCATCCAGATGAGCATCTATATAACTCCGGTCCATTGTCATAGTGTTGAAAATGAGAAGAATGGCCCACCGTGGTTCTCTGCATCTTTCGTTACATCAAGGATCAACAATATCCTAAACATGCAACCAAGACTGATAAAAGAACTATCAACAGGTTAGCTATGGGATTTATTCTTGATGGAAAAATCCTATATAAGAGAAGTCATGATCAAGTATTGCTTAGATGCATCGACGCTTCTAAAGCCAAAAGGATCTTAGAAGAAGTTCATGAAGGCACACACGCTAATGGACATTGAATGGCCAAGCAAATCATGAGAGCAGGTTATTACTGGTTGACCCTCGAGAGAGTGCATCAATTATGCTTGAAAATGCCACAAGTGTCAAAACTATGCAGACAAGATCAATGTCCCTCCAATGCCACTTCACATCATGTGGCCCCATGGCCCTTGTCCATGTAGGGCATGGATGTGATCGAGCCGATCACCCCAAAGCTTCTAATGGGCATTGTTTTATCTTGGTAGCAATCGACTATTTCACCAAATTGGTAGAGGCTGCCTCATATGCTAATGTCACTAGATTAATTGTCTGCAAGTTTGTCAAGTGGGACATCATCTACAGATATGGCCTCTTGAACCAAATCATCACAGATAATGCAAGCAACTTAAACAATAAAATGATACAAGCGGTCTGCTTTTAGTTTCAAAATCTAGCATCATAATTCTGTCCCTTACCGCCCAAAGATGAATAGGGCAGTTGAGGTAGCCAACAAAAATAGTTGAAAACATGGCTAGGACTTACAAAAACTAGCATAAGAAGCTATCCATTACACTTAATGCCTATCAGACCTTAATTTATACTTCCACAGGTGCTACCCCATTCTCCCTTGTCTATAGGATGGAAGTTGTATTGCCTATCAAAGTCGAGATCCCTTTTCTTAGAGTCTTGATGGAAACCAAACTTGAAGAGGCTAAATGGGTCAAGAACAGATACGACTAACTCAACCTTATTAAGGAAAAAAAGCATGAAAGCCATCTACCATGGTCAAATGGATCAAAGGTGCATGATCCAAGCCTATAACAAAAAGATGCACCCATGATAATTTCACCTAGGCAAATTGGTATTGAAGAAGATCCTCCTAATTCACAAAGATACACAGGGCAAGTGGACCCTTAATTGGGAAAGATCATATATCATGAAGCAAGCCTTCTCTAGAAGGGCCCTAAACTTGTTAGAAATGGAAAGCAATGCCTTGCCTAACCCAGTCAACTCAGATTTTGTCAAGACATATTACATGTAGAGGGTGAAAACCTGAAAAGATGTCCTACAAAAAAAACAAAAAAACAAAAAAAAATAAAAATGGGTCTAGATGAAAAATTCGAAAAGGGCATTTGGGCAACCAACTCGACTACAATTGGAAACTCGTAAGGGCGACTTGAAAAGATCAATTTTGATAGGGCATAGACTGAGATCACTTACAAAACAAAGCAAAGCAATCCTAGGGATCTTCCAAAGATTAGCTCATATTAGTCACATTCATTGTCCAAGAAAGATCCTAGAAAGCACCTAAAAAAATTCATGTCATGATTGTCAGATGCATCTTCTGCCCAAAAGATCATATTTTTTTATGACCGAATCACTTGTTTGTCAAATAGTATACTAAGTTGTGTCTCTTTATTGTCACAAATAAATATTACCTTGTTTCTTTTAACCCCTGTACAATTCACATTGCACTTGTCATTTAACTGATAATGTTTGATAATCAACTAAAATATGCATCAGGACATCTAGATATTACATCAAAAGCAAAAAAAAGCACATGAAACTTTGCTCACACCCTGATCATTAAGATCATGCACTTTCACATCTAAACACTCGCTCAGCATGACTATACACCAAACCATTTATGGCTTTCACAACCCACATCTCAAGAAAAACTATTTTAAGCTAACCAAAAATTGACCCATGCATTCTATCATAATCCTATTGAAACTAGAGATAGCAACCTAATCAATCAAACAATCTCCAAATTGTTGGCAATGCCTTCCAATTGTCAGCAAGATGATTGAGCCTCCCGAATCAGGAAATGCAATAATCCAAATTCTTGAGAATAGATTTTTTGTCATATCCCTAGTGGAGCTAGGACAAACTACAATCCCCAATGGTATTAGGAAAATTTTTGTCCATAGTTGCAACAAAGATGTATCACCATCCCTATTATAGTCTAAATGACATACAAGAAAAACTATGGCTATCTCCCGTATTAGACTTCATATCATGCATTCACATTACCATCATACATCATCATTTTTGCAATGTTACTTTAAGCCAGGTTCACCAAACCAACAAGGATTCCCTGGTAAGAACTTTAAACTTCGTAAACCAAGTGTTACTCAGGAGGCACCTATCAAGAAACCTTCTTAAGCCCACATGAGCTGGTGGCAACAAACTTGTGTACAAATAACCAGATGCCAATCAGACCCACATAAAGCCCACAAGTCAGTGGCACCCTTTTCAAAGCCCATAAATCAGTGGCACCTTTTCAAAGTCCATAAGTTGTGGCACCTTTTCCAAAGCCTACAAGTCAGTGGCACATTTTCAAAGCCCAGAAGTTAGTGGCACCTTTTCAAAGCCCATAAGTTAGTGGCACTTCTTTAAAGCCCATAAATCAATGGCACTTTTCTAAAAGCCCATAAGTCGGTGGCACCATTTTCAAAGCCTATAAGTTAGTGGCAGCTCTTCATAGCCCATAAGTCAGTGGCACCTTTCCAAAGCCTACATAAGCTGGCGGCAATCGAGTCAAAGCCCACACAAGCTGGTGGCACCTAAGTCTAAGTCAAAGCCTACCCAAGCTAGCAGCACTCGAGTCAAAGCCCACACGAGCTGGTAACACCCAAGTTTAAGTTAAAGTTCACAAAAGTTGATGCACCCACATTAAAAATCCACATTACTCTATACTATCTAAGGGGGCCAAGCCTTAGAAAACCTAACACCCTAGTAGGGAGGGTAAACCCTAAAAAATTCACTTAAACCTCTATCAGGGCCACTGCGAATACAGTGCACTTATCATAGCAAAGTTAATTAAAATTTATTTCATTACAGTTGTTCTAGGGAATGTAATTCTATCCCAAATAAATAGTGTCTATTTATCTTTGCCATGTTCTTGATTCTCAGCAACGATCAAAAAGGGGTAGCTGTAGATACTTTATTTTATCCAAGCTAATTTTTAGGAATCTGGGACATAGACAAGAAAAGGGGCGATGGCGCCTGATGAAAAAGTATTTTTGAGGAGTTCAAGAAGCCTATGGATCATATCAAAGATAAATGCAAAGATGTGGCATCAAAAGACGTAGTTCAAGGTGTTCGGGGACAAAAGATATGGGAAAATTCATAATTTTGCTTAAATGTATCAATACATGGTTTTCATGTATCGATATAATGCTTCAACATCCAAAAATTTGAAATGTCCCTATTTATATTGATACAACATGTAAATGTATCGATACATGAGCTTATGTATCGATACAAGAGCTCATGTATTGATACTAGGTCACGCTAATACCAAAACATGCATTCCACCAAAAAATGTGTTGATACATATCAACAATCGATACAATGAAGCATTGAATCGATACAATGGTTCATAGTATCGATACAATAATCATTGTATTGATACAATGTTCATTACATCGATACACTCAAGGTTTTTGGACCAAACGGTCTGAAAATTTTTTACTTATCCACCATTGATCCAAAACTCGATTTTAGCTTATTTCTTTGCATTAGAAAAGATCAAAATCCATATCAAATTATGAATTTGGACTTTTGAATTAATTAAAACATTTTTGAAGTCTAAATTAGATCAAAAAGGTCAATGTCACATGATCACCCTACTCCTCCCTAGTTTATTGACCAAGATCACCACTAGCCACCTTATTTGCTATAAAATTATTTTAGCATTTAAACCAACCACCCTATGTCCATCACATTGGTAGCAAGTTGCTCCCTACAGCCACTCTATAGCCATTAAGTTGACATCACTTTGTCTCTTTTGAGAAATGACTAAAAACACCTTTAATTTGGCTTAAAAATGCTATTATAAATAGACTTCTTATATCTCAGCTGAGGGATTTTAGATTCCAGCTTGTTTTAGCTTCCAAAAAACACATTCACATATCATGAAAACCAAATCTCATAGCTCTTCACTTAGCACCCAAAAATAGCCCCTAAACACTCACTCTCAACCATTACACATTTTGAAAATCACCCTCATCCATACCAGAACCAAAACCCCATTGGCTTTCTCTTTTTCTTGCTTATTAACAACAAGGAAAAGAGGAAAATTCAAGCCATCTCTACTGCTCCAACTATTTGGCCAAATATTAAAGTTTTATTAGTATAACTTCTTATTTTATCACATTTATTTTTTGTTTTTCAGCATCTTCATATTTTAGTGAGCTCTCCATGTTTCCATCACCCTATTAGGATTCTCATGCATTATTATGACTTTTGGCTGTGATAGTTTATGTTTGGATGCCTTAATGCCCCTTTGATATGCAAAGTGTTCCATTTCATCCTTATTATTTTTTGACAGCTCTTGTTTATGCATTTTTTGCCATATTCATGCATCATGTTATGTTTAATCCATGCATAAATTCTTAGCTTAACATATTTCAAGCATATTTATACATTAGCTTGCATCTTGTCATGAATCACTGTCATTTTTAGCATCCATAACATTTTCTTATTAAAGTGCATAATACTTTCTTTATCTAGACCATTGGTAAAGTTAGCATCCCCATTCATGTTATATGCCATCCCCTTGTATGTTTGTTATCTTCTCCTTGCCAAAGTGCATGTTTGATGGCTATAAAAAAAAACTGATTTTCAAAACCTCCCCAAGCCAAGCGTGCTAACGTTAAACAATGAGGACTAGCATGAACTTAGCATTTTCTTTAAAGTTAACTAAAAAAATCTTGGTGAAGATGAAGTTTTCTAGATCTATAATCCTGATTAAATAAGCTCAAAACTTTTAATTTTCTAACAAAAATGGCCTTGCATAAATCTTTTTCAGGATTAACTTCACTAGTGTAAATTAACTCTTCAAAATCGATCTTCAAAGACCCATCAGACATATCCATGTCACTGTCATCAGGACACTTGAGAGGGTGAAGAAATAAACATTGTAAATGGCATACACACTATCCAAGGATTTGGATAAGAATGAAGGCAAAAGAGTAATTGAAACAAAGAGATTGAAAAGTGATGTAGGCATATAATATGGAATGATATATGCAAAAGTCATTTCATCGATAATGTTTGATAAAAATGCCCCTTACATAAGACACCTACCTGCCTTTGGGTGAGGGCATATAGGTTTTCATTTCTTAAAATTACATAAAAGGGACAGGAAAAGTGCAGAGGTTCTGTGATGACTTCTTCATCAAAATCAGGTCTTGATGGAAGGACACAAATTCTATGGCTTGGTATCCTAGAGATCGAGGTAGTAGAGGGCTTTGTTTAAGATGACTAAGACATTTTAAGCCTTTTGCTCTTCTAGTTGGCTTGAATCAATTCATCCTCCCGAACAAAATATCTGATGGAGAGATGAAAACATTATTGGCTTTGATTTTTCCTTTTGACCTAATGATTGTATCATCTCTTGGTTGTAGATCCTTCTTTCTTCCTGTTTTCTTAATTGCACCTTAGCCTTGAATCCTAAGCCCCTTTTATTGACTTGAGTGATGACCTACAGGGCTCGGGCCATCCTTTGCTAATTCTTGCCAAGCCTTTTTTTAGCATGTGAACCTTTGCCAACGAGTATTTTTAAACCCGAGTGGGTACTCTTTGACATGTAGGGTTTAACGATTGGCAATCTTTCTCCTACAAATGTTGCATTGACAAACTCAAGGGATTGGAATGATGAATCTGGTGCATCTTTATTAGGCTCTATGTAGATATCTTCAGTGAAAGCAGTGGCGATCATTTCTTTTTCAACCTCGATGGTGACTTATTTGTCATCTATCACAAATTTGAGCTTCTGATAAAGAAATGATGGAAAAGCCTTGGCAAAATGTATCCATAGCCTTCCTAGTGGCAAAATGTATCCATAGCCTTCCTAGTAGCAAATATAAGACAGACTAATATTTATAACTTGAAAATCAACTTCATATGTACATAGGCTTATTTGAAGCTAGATTGTGATATTCCTAATTACTCAGTGACATTTTCCATCAAAAGCTTAGACTGTGATGTGGCTACTCTTGACGTAAGACTGATCGATAAGGAGTTACTTAATGTAGTCATAGGTATGACATTAATGGCCAACCCATTTTTTATAAGTACTTTTGGCAAAATGCATCCCTTGCAATAGGTAGTGATATGTATAGCTTTATAACTACCCCTGCCTCTGAGTGGGATCTCATCATCAGTGAAGGAGATATAATTATCGATCGTGATGTTGTTCACTAGCCGATCCAATTTGTCCATGGAGACTTTCGATGGCACATATGCTTCGTTTAACACCTTCAATAATGGATTTCAGTGGACCTCTCAATTAAGGAGCAAAGATACCACATAAATCTTGGTGGGTTATTTGTTTAACTGGTCACAAAGAAGTATTCACTATGCTTCATGAACTTGAAAAACTCGATGACTTCCCTTTCACTCATTGCTTCCTTGACTTTCTGAGGCTCGAAATTCTTTGCTTGGACTTGAATAGTACTAGCGCTTGGAGATGCATCAAACTTTTATTTTTCTTGAGCTAGGTAAGTGTAACACCTACTGTTACGGGTTAGGTGACTAACTTTTGACAGCTCCATTGCAGCAGTTGCGAAGGTTAGTTCTTTGATCATACCTGATTCTCGTATTTCCATGGGATAGCTTTGTTGCTCTCATACGGGAATGATTTAGGTACCTCCACAACTAACTTTGGTGTAAGTATCAAAAAATTAACCTTAGGACTTGACTTGCTGCAAAGAATAAGAGGTCGATTTCTACCGTAAGATAGCTATATGCTTTCATCCCTTATCATGTTGATAGATTTAGCAGCAGGCATGTTTTCTTGATAGAATTCTATCTGGCCTTCATTCATCATTCTTTGAACTATGGACCTAAACTCCTCACATGTTTGTAGGGTATGACCTACAACATAGAAGTTGTCAGGATTATCTTTCAAATTTTCTATTGTGTTAAGCAACCCGGCCTGAATCAATGCCTACCAGACCAAGAACATTGGCATCCTTACATCCTCTATGCTTGCCTTGACTTCATATTTGTTCTTAATGCTGATCATGTTTGTAGTTGGCTTTGTGTGGTTTGGTAAAGGATTGGCAGCAATATTTAATCCCTGGCTCTTCCCAAATTGCAAAACTTTTAAGTTAATCAGATTTTGCACATATCACTTAAAAGATATGCAGTTTTCGATATCATGCCCCGTAGCCCCAACGTGGTATTCACTGTAGGCATTAGGGTTGTACCAGTATGGGTATGGCGGCTTTCTTTCTAGGACGTAGATCAGAGCCACAAGTGATTTTGAAGCAAAGTTTGTAGAGCTCCTTATAGGTCATAGGGATGGGATCAAAGTGTTACCTTTATTGATTTGGACCTCAATTGCTAGGTGTATGATTAGATGTTCGATGGGTATTTTAATGGACTTGCGAAGAGTAACTTTGTGGCGGGTTTGATGGGATTGTAAATGATGGGTTATAGGTTATGGAAAAAATTGGCTGTAGGGATATTATGACAGAGGGAGAATGCGGTGTGCTTAAGTAGTGAGGGTTAAGTGCTTGATGTTGTCTTGGCTAAGACAAGCTAGCATAATTTATGGCATTGGCCTTTTCTTCCTTCTTTTTACTGGTAATGTGCTTCTTAGTTGATCCAGCTGTTTCCCCAATAAACATTCTACCACTCTTAATGGCGGCATCGATCATTTCTCTGAAGAGAATTAAGTTTGTAAATTTCTTGGTGGCATTCGCTATGAGCTTCTTATAATAAGGAGCACGTAAGGTATGAATGAAAGTGATTACCATCTCTTTTTCTATAAAGGGTGGCTAGACTAGGGATGCTTCTTCTCTCCACCTTTGGTTATATTGCCTAAAATTTTCAATGGATCTCTTCTTAAAATTCATCAAAGAAAGTCGATCCGATGCCCATCGGATACGTACTGGTATTAATTTAGAAAGGCCTTAGCCAAGTCAGGCCATGATTGGATTTTCACATTGTCTAGCTCGATATACGACCGAGCTATCGCCCCAATAAGGCTATGCTGGAAGTAATCAATGACGTGTTTTTCATCTTTCTCATACCAACCATCTTTCATAGGTACATTTGAATAAGGATGATTCCATTAAACTTCTCAAACTTTGGGACTTTGAACTTTAGGGGAATGATAAGGTTAAACACCAAAGATAATGATTGCGCATCAAGAGCTCCAAACTGTCACTCCCTTCGATTGCTTGGAGGCATTTTTCTAGTAGCTAGAATTTGTTCACTTTTTTCATAGTCATGGTGGACTTTTGACCTTTTATTTTCTCTTGTTCCTCATGGTCAAGGGTTATCGGATCTACTGATGAGACTCCTAAATTCACCCATTGAGTACCGAGAATGAATTGGCCTATCACAATAGAATTTAGGTAGATGACTGGCGAAGCCTGAGAGACAGGTGTAGGAGTAGGCCATTGTTCTTATCGAGTTTCCTTTTAGGTAGGTAGGGGGACTTTCAGTGTTTGGAGGATTATTCCTTATTTCAATAGTGCTGGCTTGCCTTTTTTCTTTCATAAAGGTGGTCATTAGTTTTATAAGTTTTGCGATTTGATTTTGCATTTCATATGCTGATGAAGCATCTGGTTTTGTGATTCCTTAACCATTAGCTCAGGTCATTCAATACAAGCTTTATGATCACTCTTCATGATTTGCTTACGGCATCATGTGTTGTAGCAGTGCATGATGTAAGGTTCTATGTTCCTGATTGATCTCAGAATCCCTTGCACTTTTATGGCCTAATTCCTGTATTAGACTTTATTTCATATTGCTGATGAAGCATCTGGTTTTGTGATTCCTTAACCATTAGCTCAAGTCATTCAATACAAGCTTTATGATCACTCTTCATGATTTGCTTACGGCATCATGTGTTGTAGCAGTGCATGATGTAAGGTTCTGTGTTCCTGATTGATCTCAGAATCCCTTGCACTTTTATGGCCTAATTCCTGTATTAGACTTTTATTTAAAAATGTATTTATTGATGAGAATTTATGAAGCAATGAGTTAAGATAATGAATAATTGATGCAAGTGTAATGCAAAATGGTGAAATTAAATATCCATATGCATTGGAGACAATTGATTCTTGGAACAACTTCATTAATAACATCATTCATAGAGTCACAAAAAGTTTTTTTTATGACATGATTACATCTAAAAGTATCTAACATGATTACATTGTGTAATCACATGATCAAGAAAAGCCAAAAGTCATTGCTCATGATCTCTAACAGGTACACTGTCTCACCTTACGGACTGAGCTACTTCAATCATGTCATCCACCTTTTGTTGAGCTATCCGAACTTGTTAAGTGAAGTGTTGATGCTACGTTTGGTAACTTAGACGTGCTTGGTCGATTGTTGCTTACCACTCTAATTCGTGTTGCTTGGAAGCACTTGTTAGTTCAATGATATAACCTTAATGAACCTGGAGAGACTGTTCTAACTCTTGGATTCTGTAAGTGAGATTTCAACCTTGGCTGCTTTTGCATCTCGCATTTGGGCCTCGAGTTTTTGATTCCTTCATTGGCAGGTGGAAGCAAGACCACATGCCCTCGTGAACTTTTTTTTGCTGGTTCTGAGTTCCTTCTTTTGTTGATTCAGCTCATGATTGAGAGAAACTTTCACTTCCCATTCAACTGATGTCTTATCAACATGTTGAGACTTGTTAGCTTTTTGGAGTGTCACATAATCCTTGGTTAGGCTTTCGAGGTCATCTTTCAAGCAATCCCTTTCTTTAATGACTCAATCCATTTTACCGCTCCTAAAATATATATCCATCTCTAGCTGGCCTTTTTCCTCCCTAAATTGAGAGATTTTTATGGCAAAGGATGCCTTTTCTTGCTCGAACTCCTTCTTAAGTAGCTCGATCTAAGCAGGCTGTTGCTCTATTGGGATTTGCAGTATCCCAGGGTTGGGTGGTGGCAATGGATCATTGATATGGTGAAGTCTTCATTCTTCATATCCAAGCATGGTGGGGCTTCCTCTCCAGTATCTTTCCATACAATGGACCTTTTTCCAAGATTGGAAAGCTAATTGGACTTTTGCTTCATAATGGGCTCTTCGTATTCAAAATCCTAATGTCTGAAGTCTTTGAAGAACGAGATGAATTGTTGGCACTAGAACTAACCCAATACCAATAGAGGAGCATAACTGGTATTTCCACATAATCCCAGAAGCGGTGCACAAGTGTAGTCTCCATATTTGTACATAATCGACTGAGGAAACACCCAAGGGGCTTTCCACATGATTTTTCCCCCTTGATGTTTCATAATTCCTCGACCTAATGATTTTCTATCTTATCTTGATAACATTCTTCCTCTAATAGTGTGGAAAAAGGACTGAACTTGAAGAAAAAATTTTGCCTAGTTTTTTCGTCCCTAACATAGAATAACCTAAGAGCCATATCTGGAGCAATAGGGCACACATGATAGACCTTCTTGTTCTCATTTTTTTACAAAAGCTGAGGGCACAGATGGTTTCAGTGATGATGGCAGAAGTAGGGTTGAAGTCACAACATAGGTGAGAAAAGAAATTTATGACTGCCACCTTTACATAACCCAAAGTCTTCAGGAATATGATGAGCCTGTAGATTGCTAGAGCATAAACATCTTGAACTTTATTTTAGTCAGAAAGATTTACCTTGGCTTCTTTCAAGCTGGCCCAAGAGATGCTTTTGCTCTCCCTTTTACTTTGACATGACTGTCAACCCATGCTTCTGTGGCTTCAAGAATTTGCCTTAACCTTTTCTTAAATGGAAGAGGCGATAACGCTTTATAGTAAATCCGGTTAGACTTAGCCATTTCTATGTTAAGCAGAGCTATGTATTCATTAATGGTAGAGACTAAATCTTGTTGATTGAAGGTGAAACATCAGTAGGTCAGATTCTAGAACTGTGTCACTGCTTATAACAAGCCATTATCCAACTGAACTCGAAGTAAGAGAGCTATATCCCCGTACTTTTTAGTGAAGGCTTCTTTCTTGTTTTATCCTAACTGTCCCAAATGTGCTTTAATTCCCTACAATCATTCTGACGGAAACTGATCTTGACCTCTTTGTGCATTTTCGAGATGCAGTTGGGCTTTAGGATGTCCTCATCTTGACGTTGGCGACCTTCTGACCATGTTCTAACATTTTCAAAGGACTCGATAGTGGAGATAAAGAGTTGCTTCATAAATGATGCCCTTTACTGAACACCAAACCAGAATAATTGTCCCAACATAATGATAGTCATGATAGTTATGATGACATGATGCATGCACCAAAACACAAACAAAGGAAAAATAAGTTAGTGGAATATATAGGAGACAAATGTAAGGAAATAAAGAATTTAAGAACATCAGAACAAAATATTCATAACATGTCTCGACCAAGGTGGTGAAACAAGAAAAGGGCAGCATTTTAACATGCTAGGATGCAATCTGCCCTTCATAAGGTGATGCAATATCTTATTTTGATGGAAAAATAATCGACCAGTAGTAATATTCATTTATCACCACTAGTGCTGATGCGTGTTAAGTTGTGACTCGGACAGCATAATGGCTTACAGCATAAGATATTATTTAGACAAAGATTAGCCGTCATTCGGGCGGCACAATGGCATGCCTTGATAAATGATAAAAATATAGATAAGGTGACAATTGTATACTCATTGTCACCTATATAATTATGGTAATTAAGAACAAAGGTTAAGAATGTTTCCCTGAGTGACCCTACTCTCTGAGTATTCTAGCAGCATTCCAGTATGGTTTGACATGGTTTAGCTCTTAGGGCTCACTATATGAGGTTTAGGTTAATGCCTAAATAAGTATCCAAATTTCTCCTTTGTCCGGTAAGGACAATTGAGGCACCCCGATCCTAAGCCCATCGTAGGTTTTGCGAAACAGGTTCAACTTGGTGGATGTATTTCCCTATGTAAATGCGGAGGGTTACTCATGAGAGACATAGGTAATTTACATCTGGGGAATTATTACTATGCTATACAGAGGGTTACTCACAAAGGCGGATAGCTCACTTCCTCCTAATGATTAGGTTATAACCTTACCATGGAGTTTGGGGAGACTCTAATGCATATGCAAGTGCACAGTGTGTGATAAGGAAATGATCAAACCTTTTTGCTTCCTCTTGTATTACCATTTTTATTAAACTAAAGATTCTTCAAAAATAAGATAATCTTAACAATCATGTCAAACAAAAGAGTAGTTGACAAAATAAAAAAATGGTCATAGTTAAAGAATGATCAAAGATCGAAGGAACCGAGAACTTAGTAAGACATAACTAGTTATTGGTATACAATCCCCAGTGGAGTTGCCAAGCTATCGCAATGTGTATATGGCTTAAAATATCTTTTTTAACTATGAAATGTCTTCTTGGCTGAGACTTTTCCTTTGCAACATGATAAGAATAAAAAAGTATAGGTTCTCGACTTGTAATACTGTGAGGAGGACCATAAGAGGAATCGCTCATCTTATTGGTATCAGATGATCATCACAAAGTGGCCAACGCTTGGAGTCACCATCGATCATTTTGGGCTAAGCATGATCAGATGCCTATTGAAACCTATGTCTTGAGTTATGAAACTCAAAACATCGATCCCGTGTTCTACATAGCACAAAGATTCACCATTTGAGTTCAGAAGTTGGTTACGCACGATAAGGCACGAACCTTTTCAGGACGCTCAAAATCGGTACCTTACTAGTTATGTCTTATCTTAGTTTTGATTCTTTCGATCTTAACTCATCACTATTTTGATATAACTCTCTTTTAATGCACGAATTTTATAGAAATACAAATCTAGGTTTTGATGAAAAGATTTAATCTCATAAATGCCACAGACAGATGGGGAATATGGAATTTTTTAATAAAAATGACCTCTGGATTTTACTTTGAAAATGGAATATTTCATTTTGGGCACTAGAGAGATACCCACGCGGAACATCACCTTTAATTTCTTGAAATAATTTGAAAATATGAATATGAATAATCATCACAAAGAAATCACATTAGTAAGGCAACGAATGAAGTAACATAACATGAACCATTCAATATAATGATAAAAAGAAGGGATGGACTATTAGAATTTATCTCACAATTGGCATTGATTATCTGGGAATAACCGAATCAACACTTTTCAAGACAGATCTAGGTTCCTTGATTGAATGAGGTTTTTTTTAAAAATAAAAACAGGCTTGACTCTTGACTTGTTCATGGAAATTCGGAAAGAATAAAAATTTAATTGTACTTGAAAGATAAGGTTGGAGTATGCCCTTGAAAAGATAGGGTTAGAGTATCCCCATGGATGAGAAATAATTTTGACAAAGGAAGATTTCTAAATCTTGACCATTTTGAAAAGCAGGGTTAGAGTATCCCTTCGAAAGATCGGGGTTAGAGTATCCCCGTCGATGACAAATAATTTTGACAAAGGAAGACTTTTAAATCTTGATAATTTTGAAAGCCAGGTTGGAGTATCCCCTCGAAAGGTTAGGTTAGAGTATCCCCAAAAGCGACATATATGACGCTCTTTAAAGAAGTCGAGTTGGAAAACCTACGTTGACAAAACTTCATGATTTAGAAAATCAGTGAGCATTTTGATGATTTTTGGCAAAAGAAATTGTGAACAAGGATGGTAAAGATGTAAAAATATATAAATGCCTTGATACGAGCTTGTGGGAGGTCGAAGCATGTTCTCGAATCTGATTAAGGTGATACAAAGACATTCGAATGTCTTAAGATGAAATTCGGGAAAACAACTTAATTTTGACCATGGCCGAGAATAAGGGACAGCATCACATGATCCCACTTTTTGAATTTATTTTGGATTGGTTTGAAGGCTTTAGAGGATGGAAAAGATACCATCGGAAAGGTAACTTGACAAGGGTCAATCTAAAAATAATCCTAATATCCCAAAAAATGACTTTCTGGGGAAATAAATATTTAAATTTGGGTCAATTATGCTACTAACAGAGCATGCAAGGAAAAGGGTGTGTCAAAATTCAAAAAATCATTTTGGACTCGTTTGGTATCGAAAAATTACAAATAATACCTTTCCAAAAAGGAAATTTCATGAACTTTTTAGGAAAAACGTTGGATGGATTTGGAAAAACCGTTTAGTGAGCCTAAAGGGCCCAACCAGAATGCACTTTGTTAACTCTATGGATTTCTGACAATCTAAGTTTGAAAAATTGTAACTCTTTCATCTGGACTGATTTAGGGGGTGAACATGACTTGTTTTAAAGATATTTTGACACACTTTTAGAGAAAAATATTACAAAATTCATAAAAAATCATTTGGGATTTTAAAGTGATTTTTTAATTTGTAACAATGATGCTACCTGCAAGGGACAAAGCAAAGTAAAGGATATTTCTTATTTTCTCTATGTTTACGGGTCCAAACTTTAGTCATCGACATTCGAACATCCATGACTGAAGGGAAAGAGTGGCATGAGTGTCACGAACTCCTTTGCACAGCCCCGGAGTAATTTGGGATAATGAAATAGCACATTGATCATACTACTCAAGGTTTTGATCAAAAACAAGGCACAGACATTTAGGGAACAAGTGCAAGGCCATTTTCATTGGAAAATCAAAAGTTTTAAGCTCATTTAATCAGGATTACAGAACAGCAAAACTTCATCTTCCCCAAGATTTTTTTAGTTAACTTTAAGCAAAATGCTAAGTTCACGCTAGTCCTCATTGGTTGAGGTTAGCATGATTGGCTTGGGAGGTTTTAAAAATCAATTTTTCGTTTACAACCATTAAACATGCATTTTGACAAGGAAAAGACCCAAACATACAAAGGGATGGCACATAACATGAATGGGGATGCTAACTTTTCCAATGGTCTAGACAAAGAAAGTGTTATGCACTTTGACAAGAAAATGTTATGGATGCTGATAATGACAATGATTCATGACAAGATGCAAGCTAATGTGTAAATATGCTTGAAATATGTTAGGCTAAGGATTCATACAT
>JBBYHK010477959.1:0-77202 GCA_038382065.1 Adansonia grandidieri | reverse complement strand
GAAATTCAAGCCATCTCTGCTGCTCCAACTATTTGGCCAAAGTTGAAGTTTTGTTGGTATAACTTCCTACTCTATCATTTACATTGTTGTTTTTCAGCATCTTCATCATTATAGTGAGCACTCCACGTTTCCATCACCCTCTTAGGATTATCATGCATTATTGTAACTTTTGGTTGTGGTAGTTTAGGATTCAAATGCTTTAATGCTCCTTGGATGTGCAAAAATGCCACATTTCATCCTTATTAATTTGATATCTCTTGCTCATGCATTTTATGCCATGTCCATGCATCTCGTTATCCTTATCCATGTATGAATCATTAGCCTAACATCTTTCAAGCACATTTACACCTTAACTTGCATGAATCATTATCATTTTCAGTATCCATAACATTTTTTTTGTCAAAGTTCATAACACCTTCGTTGTCTAGGCATTAGTAAAATTAGCATCCCCATTCATGCTATGTGCCATCCCCTTGTATGTTTGTTGTCAAAATGCATGTTCGATGGCTGATAAAAGTTGATTTTCGAACTCCCCTAAGCCAAGCATGTTAACCTCAACCAATGAGGATTAGCATGGACGTAGCATTTTCCTTAAAGTTAGCAAAATATCTTAGGGAAAATTAAGTTTTCCAGATCTGGAATCTTGGGTAAACAAGCTTAAATCTTCTGATTTTCCAACGAAAATGACTTTACACTCATCTCCGAAATGTTTGTGCCTTGTTTTTGAGTCAAAACCTTGAGTGGTATGATTAACGGACTATTTCATTGTCCCAAACTACTCCGGGGCTATGCAAATGAGTTTGTGATGCTCATGCCACTCTTTCCCTTCAGTCATGGACATTCGAATGTCAATAACTCAAGTGTAGGCCTGTAAACATAAGGAAAACAAGAAATATCCCCTGCTTTGCTTTGTTCCCTGCTAGCATCACAACTATTGTTAATTAAAAAATCACTTTAAAATCCTAAACAATTTGTGATGAATTTTTTAATATTTTTCTATCAAAGCATGTCGAATTATCTTTAAAACATTGTCTTATTCACCCCCGGATCATTCCAGATGAGAAAGTTATGATTTCTCAAGTCTCAACTGTCTGAAACCTCTAGAATCCGAACATGTATTCTGGTTGGGCTGTTCAGGCCCACTAAATGATTTTTCTAAGTTCTTCAAACATTTTTCCTAAAAGATTTGTGAACTTCCCTTTTCAAAAAGGTATTGTTTGTATGTTTTGATACCAAATGAGTCCGGGGTGATTTTTCAAAATTTGACACACCTTGTTTCTCATATGCTCTGTCAGCAGCTCAATTAGTCCGAACTTGAAAATTTATTCTTTGAAAAATGACTTTCTGGGATATAGGGAATATTTTTAGGTTGACCCTCGTCGAGTTACCTTTCTAACGGTATCTTGTCCGCCCTCTAACGCCTTCAAACAAATTTAGAATAAATTCGGGAAGTAGGATAGCATAATGCTATTCCCTGTTTTCGGTTATGGTCAAAATTGAGTTGTTTTCCCGAATTTCATCTTGAGACATTTGAATGTCTCCGTATCACCTCGATCAGGCTTAAGAACATACTTTAGCACTCCACAAGCTCATATCAAGGCACAAACATATTTTACATCTTTATCATCCTCATTCACAATAAATCTTTTTGCTAAAAATCATCGAATGCTCACCCATTTTCTAAATCATGAAGTTTTGTCATTGACGGGGATACTCCAACCCTGCTGTTCCAAATTGTCAAGATCTAAAAATCTTCCTTCGTCAAAATTATTTGTCATCTATGGGGATACTCCAACCTCGACCTTTTGAGGGGATACTCCAACCCCGCTTTTCCAAATTGTCAAGATCTAAAAATCTCCTTTTGTCAAAATTATTTGTCATCTATAGGGATACTCTAACCCTATCTTTCCAAAGGGATACTCCAACCCTGTCTTTCAACTATAATTAATCTTTTCTTTCTCCTTCTCGGACTTCTATGAATGTATCAAACAAACCTTGTTTAATCAAGAAACCTAGATTCATCTCAAGAATTATTGTTTCAGTTATTCCTAGATAATCGATGCCAATAGTAATATAAATTCCAATAGTACATTCCTTTTCTCTATCATTGCATTGAATGATCCATGTTATGTTACTTCATTTATTGGCTTACTAACATGATTTCTTTGTGATGATTATTTGCATTCATATTTTCAAATTGTTTCAAATAAAATTAAAAGTAATATTCCACGTGGGTATCTTTCCAGTGCCCAAAGTGGAACATTCCATTTTTAAAGTAAAATCCATAGGTCATTTTTATCGAAAATCTCCATATTCCCTATCTCTCTAGGGTGTATATGAGATTAAATCTTTTTCATCAAAACTTGGATTATTTCTATAAGATTCATGCATTAAAAAGGGTTATATCGAAATAATGACAAGTTAAGATTGAAAGAATCGAAACCGAGAAAGACATAGCTAGAAAGGTATCGATTTCGGGCATCGCAAAGAGTTCGTACCTTATCGCGCGTAACCAACTCCCAAACCCAAACGGTGAATCTTTACATTACGTAGACCACAGGATCGATGTTTTAAGTTTCGTAACTTAAAACATAGGTTTTGATAGGCATCCGATCATGCCTTGCCCAAAATAATCGGTGGCGACTCCAAGCATTGACCATTTCATGATGGTCATCCGAGACTAATAAGATGAGCAATTTGTCTTATGGTCCCTTTCACTGTACCACAAGTCGAGAATCCGTACATTCTTGTTCTCACCACATCACCAAAAAAAGTCTCGGTCAAGAAGACATTTCTAAGTCAGGAAAATATTCTAAGTCGTGTGCATCCCTAGATCCACGAGGATCCACCCTAAGGTACGTTGCGACAATTGTTATCTCAGTAAAGTGGGACTGGATTAACAATGCTTGGAACCATACCAAGTTTAGTAATGAACTTTTTCATCCAAATTGCTTCCTTTGCAGCCTCACATAGAGTTGTATTTTGCTTCAGTTGTTGAATTTGCAATTATCGCATGTTTGAAACTTTTCCTACTAACTATAGCTCCGTTAAGGGTAAATACATAACCACTTTGTGACTTATAGTCATCCTAATCTGATTAGAAGCTAACATCAGTGTAGCCTCTAGCTAAGAGCTCAGCCCTCCATAGACCAGACAGATATCCTTAGTTTTTCATAAGTATTTTAAGATATTCTTCACAGCAATCCAATGACCCTCGCTAAGATTGATTTGCTTTCTGCTAATGATGTTTAGAGCACATGATACGTTTGGTCTAGTACATAACATGGCATACATGATGGATCCAACTATCAAGGCACATGGAATCTCATTCATCTGTGTCCTTTCATCTGGTGTTTTAGGACACATCTCTTTCGAGTAACACATACCATAAACCATAGGCAAGTTTCCTCTCTTGGAGTTTTCCATCTTAAACATTTTAAGAATCTTGTCTATGTATAAGGATTGGGATAATTCAAGCATTGGTTTTGATCTATCTCTATAGATCTTAATTCCAAGAATGAATGTTCCTTCTCCCAAATCTTTCGTGGACTATTGTTTAGATAGCCAGACCTTAGTGGTTTACAGCATAGGTATGTTGATTGCCATAAGCAATATATCATCAATATATAGCAACAAGAAAACAATTGCTTGCTCGTTTATGTTCTTATAAACACATAGATCATTAGGATTCTTCTTGAAGCTAAATTCTTTAATTATTTCATCGAATATGATGCTTGCTTTAGTCCATAAATGGACCTCTTTAGCTTATATAGGTAATTTGGATTTGACTTAGATATAAAACCTTTGCGTTGTGTCATATACACCTTTTCTTACATCCATTTGCCATATCTCATAATCATAATATGCAACAATAGCAAGCATGATACAAATGAATTTTACCGTGGCAACTGGCAAAAATGTTTCCTCATATTCAATGCCTTCAACTTGATTATAACCTTTTGCCATTGGTCTAACCTTATACATTTGCGCGTTGCCATCTATATCAGTCTTTCTCTTAAAGACCCATTTACATCCTATGGGTTTTATCCATTTGGGCGAGTCAATTAAAGTCCATACTTGGTTGATATCCATGGTGTCCATCTCAAACTTCATGTTATTAAGCCATTTCTCAGAATCAATGTTAAATAATGCTTCCTTATAAGTGGTATTATCATATCATAAGGCAAGCCTTCTTTGCCTACAAGAAATCCATATCTTTCTAGAGCTTGCTTGATCCTACCTGATTGTCAACGTACTTGTGTTTCTTGAGTTTTTGATGGAGCATCTAATACTTCATCCCTTAACTTTGGTTCGAAAGAAGTGCCAACTTGTAGGTCTTGAACTTCTTCAAGATCAATCTTACTCCTACTAAACTCTTCTAGTAGAAACTTTTTCTCCAAGAAGACAACATGTTTTGAAACAACTAATTTTTGTTCAGTTGGGTGGTAAACATAATAGCCATGAGATTTTTTATGATACCCACAAATTTACACTTTACTCATCTAGCTCCAATCTTATCAATCACTGTTTTCTTCATTTAAGCTAGATAACCCCTGTTGCAATGTGGCCATGATATGAATCCTAACTAGTCGAACTTAAAAGGCGAGTATACTCCTCGTTCCTATATATATTATTTTTTTTTGTTTTTAGGGGCTATATTATTATTATTATAATTTTTTCACGGATTGAGCTTTCAAGATGAATTGCTCAATTAACTCAACCTTAAATAGTTGTTACAAAGCAACCCTTTATCTTAGAGTCACCACCAATCTATTTTGGCTAGGTGAGATTATTCATTTACCAAAGTTCATATTTCGAGGGTTATGAAACCCCAGAAAACCAACTTCGACATCTGCATTTATACCAAGGATCATATAAAAGGGTCCAGAAGTTGGTTACAATCACAAGTAAGGATGGATCTCTCTCATAATGCCTGGTAATTAGTAGTTCATTCATCACAACTTAACTTAAAATTTGATCTTTATTCAATTTTAATATCTAATATTTAATTTTAATTCCTATATATCAAAATACAATTTTATAAAACAATTTTTTTTTGTATGAGAAAATTTGGGTTTTTAATATTTTTTGAAAATTAAAATTTCTTCTATACCCCACCGAGGATTTGTGGAACACAAAAGGTTTTATCATTTTCTTTCGTACCCCACTAGAGATCCGAAGGAATATGAAAGGTTTTAAAAATTAAAATATCTTTCATACCCTACCGGAGGACTAGAGGAATACAAAAGGTTTTATTTTTTACAAAATTTGAAAAATCATGATTTTCTCATTTTTAAAAAGATAACTCATTATTAAAATATTTGCAAAGCCCTTTTCATATGCTGGGAGAAATTCAGAGACATTGCCTTAATTTTTGAAAATTTTCAATTATATTAAGAATAATAATGTTTATTCTAAGACTATATTTGGTCTTCACATATGAAACTAGACTTGAAGGACTTGAATGGTTGATAAGACCAAAATGTCCTTTAAAGTGCGTTCGATATGAAAATATCCTAGTAACTCTAAAAGAGTTGGTTTTAATGCAAAATTAATAAAAATGCCCCTAAGGTATATCTTCAATATAAAAGTATCCCGGTAAGCCTAAAAGACTAAAAGATGATCATAAAAGATGAACCTATCCCTAATGCACATAAAAGAATCTCGAAAACCATATAGGACTTGATTCTAAGGTTGATTACTAAAATGCCCTTAAGAAATAACTACATCATGAAAGCATATCGATAACCCTAAAAGACATGAAAATGATTGTCATTTTACCTAAATGGGTAATGCAAGTATTAAAGGTGACCTAAAATGCAAAAATTATAGCAAGGTCCCTAAATTTTTCAAAATTACAATTTAAGCACAAGATAAATAAAAATGCAAGAAATGATCCTCAAATAACTAAAATACCTTAGATAGGTAATTTGATATGGGAAAAGACCATTTTGACCCCAAAATGTTAGGCTTTACTAAATGGTCCCTAAACTTTTCTAACTTTGCAAAATGGTCCCCTCCATGAAATAAAAATCATAACTATTAAACAAATCACAAAAATCATGGAAATCATTTCAAAAGTCACAAGAAGCATTCAACTAAGCACCTTTTTCCTTGAAACAATTTATTCATATTTTGCAAATAAACCCTTAAACTTTTCAATATTGCAAAAAGTTCCCTAAAAGGTTTAAAATGTATAATATGCATCCAAACATGTTAAAAATGCATAAAAATCATCCCTAAAAGTCCATTATGTGGTTCGACCAAGCACAGATGGCCTTGGAAAAAAAATGTCAACTTTTGCAGCATAGTCCCTATGTTTTCTATAATTACTAAATAGCTTACAAAAGTAAAAAAAAAAAAAAAATCATCAAATCACTTTGTTAACTTCAACCAAGGCTTGGAAATACCCTTCCAAAACTTTAAAAATTTTGGGAAGATTATGTTTTATTCCCACAACTTCTAAAAATCACAAAATAATCCAAACAATCATAAAATCAACAGATAAAATTAAATCCTAAGACCACTGTAAGATTCGACTATCTCCCAATATACCAGATAAAATTTTTTTAACATAATAATCATACATCCTAATTCTACCAAGCTCAAATTGTTATCATCACATAAGAAATAATGAAAAATAAGCATATAAACATGTTTTATCAATATATTAGTAGGAAAATGACAAGGAAAATAGTATCAACGTGAACATATATATATGACAAAATCAACATCATGTCAACGAAAACATATTTCATGAAGAAAATTAAGTTATTATTAAGAAAAATTAAATATAATAATTAAATTAAAGAAACTTGTTCATAACCATCATGCTTGGCCTTTCAATATTGATCAAAATACATGAGCAGAAGCATGATTTTGGCTTACTAAAAGGAAGAAAAATGAATGAAATGAGCAAAAATAAAAATTTTCAAGGTGTTTCTACCTTAAATGTGTAAAAACTTGAAAATGCTTAAGTAAAATGGTGAATTTTTGCATGAAAGCCATTAGGCTCTTTTTCAAACATCTTCCCCTTATTTATAAGGGAGAGGTTTGGCCAAGGGTGAAAAAAATCCCCTTAGTTGAATGGATATCTATTTTTGCTTTTTATTTTTTTATTTAATTTTTATCTTTTTAGATTTTTTTCCTTTTTGATAAAGCTTTTATTAATTATTTTGTCATTTTATATGACTCATCATGTATGTGTCATCATCTAGAAACATGGAGACAAGATGATATAAGAAAAAACTCTAAATTGGATGAAACAAGCTATATGGATTAAATTGTAACAAATTAAAAAAAATTATGTGTTCAAGAAATAAAATTTCACATAATAAATTTAATCAAAATAAGCTTGCTGGGCTTGTTATTAAACAAAATTGAGCTTATTGGGCTTGCTGGAAACTTAATGGGCTTATGGGGCCTATTAGAAAAATTATTGGTTTTAAAGCCCATGAAATGGAACAATAAATATTGGCCTATTAAAAAAAATAAAATTAATAAAGTTTTCATATAAAAATTCAAAAAGGAATTTTTGAGTAATGTTATGTGCAGGAAAAAGGCAATTAAAAATTTTAAACTCGTAAAAATTTATAAGTAAAAACCTTTTTAGTAGGAAATTATATTCAATAAAAATGAATCAGAATTTCAAAAAGCTATATCCAAGATATTTTGTAGAAATATGTGAAAATATTTAAAACTTTAAACTTTGAAAAATTGTACGAAAAATTTTATAGATGAAAAAATTTGTATTTTGGAATAGAAAAAATTCTAAAAATACATTCAAATTTTTATAAAAATGAATTGAATTCAACATATTATTCAAAATATTAATTTATAACATAATAAAGATGAAAATCTAAAATTTAGAACAAATTTTACCGAAAAATTTTAGAAATTAAATACTCGTGATATTGTAAAAAATTCAAAATTAAACACTAAAATTGACCGTTTGACACCTTGTATGTGTTTTTCTTGAATATTTTTAGTTTTTTAGGTGTTTATCGACATAAATACTACATAGGTATTGATAAAAATATACGATGGTTGACTCCCAAAATTGCATGAAAAAATTCTAAAAAATTCCTAAAGCTATTTAAAATTTGTAGCAATGAATTTTAAAATTTTACAAAAAAATTTAGAAACCAAATTTCTCTTGCATATTTATCTTTTTTATTCGAGATTTGTGCTTGATGACCCTTAAAACTACACTTTTTTGTCATGTGCATTCACGGTCGTTAATTATGACAAAATTAGTTTTGAAAATGCCCAATTTGCTTGGAGGAGGTTGACCTCTGCCGGAGCAACCATTAGATTCTTAGTCTTGAATATTTAAGACTATCAGAAAAGGGGCCCGGATAAAATTTGGTGTCTACAACTACCTCTCTTTGGTCATTCCTAAGAATCAAGAATAGGGCTAAGACCAGATAGACATGATTTTGTTCAGGTAATTAAGCTTTGGAAAACAAACTAAACTAAATTGTACGTTAAAAAAACTAAGGGTGAAACCTTACATTCGAACAGTGACTAGGGCGAGCTCTAAGTCAAAAAAGTTGACTAGGGTAGAACCATGATGATAATTAATGAAAGAGGCAAGAATGAAACCTAAATGTAAAGAGTTTGACCTGGGCAAACCATAATAGCCAATGAAGGTTACTATGACAAAACCTAAGTCTAAAAGAGTTGACCAAGATGAAACCATGATAGTTAACAAAGGTGAACAAAGCATAATTTAAGTCTAAAAAATTGATTAGGGCAAAATTTAAGTTAAAAAGGGTTGATCAAGGTGATACCATGACAGTCAACGAAGGTGACCAAAGTAAAACCTAAGTAAAAAAAGGTTGATCAAAAAGAAACCTTTGGTTGGAAAAAAGGTTGATAAGGGTAAAACCTATGTCGAAAAGGTTGACTGGGGTGAAACCATGATAGTTAAGAGGGTGACCAAGGTAGTACCTAAGTCTAATGGGTTGTCTGGGGTGAAACCATGACAATTAAGAGGGGAGACCGGGGTGAAACTTGAGTCTAATAGGGGTGACTAGGGCAGAACCTAAATCTAATAGGTTGATAGGGCAAAACGATGATAGTCAACAGGGGTAACCAGGGCAAAATCCAAGTCTAATGGGCTGATCAGGGCAAAATCATGGCAATCAACAAGGGTGACCCAAGTAAAACCTGAGTCCAATGAGTTGGCCACGATGAAACCATGACAGTCCATAAAGGTGACCAAGATGGAACTTGAGTCTAATAGGTTGACTGGGGCAAAACCATGATGGTTAATAGGGGTGACCAACATAAAGCCTAAGTCTAATTGGTTGACCCAAGGAAACTATGACAGTCAACAAGGGTGACCAAGGTGGAACCTAAATCTAATGGGTTGATCGAGGTGAAACCATGACAGTCAACAAAGGTGACTAGCGCGAAACCTAAATCTAATGGGTTGATAGGGTGAAACCATTATAGACACCTAATTTTATTTGAATCCTTTTTCTAGTAGTCTTAGTTATCGGGAATATAGCTATTCCCCTGATAAAGTTAGATCTCTATTAGGTAGTTCACATATTTTAGTAACTTATTCTATCATATAGATGACCATATTAGCATGTGAAAGAAAAAGTGCCATATGAAGATCGACGAATAAAAAAGATGAATATTCAAGAGAAAAATCAATTTTCAAATATTCTTTTGTCAAATTTTAAAAATCATTCCTGCAAATAATGTCACAATTAACTTTTCCATTTTTATGCATTTTTTGAGATTTTTTCTTAAAACTTAGAATATTGATCATTGTTTATTTTTACAAACACCTATGTAGTATTTAAGTCGATATGCATTTCAAAAAATAAAAAATATTCAATAAAAATTATGTATTAGCATTTTATACCACAAGGTGTCAAGTTATCAGTTTTGTCAATTAGTTTTGAATTCTTCACGATATCATGAATATTTTACTTGCAAATTTTTTTGGTAAAGTCTTATTTCAAAATTTAGATTTTCATCTGTACCACTTTTTAAAATTAATATTTTTGATAATATGTTGCATTTAATTCATTTTGTAAGTTTTAATGTATTTTAATTTTTTTCAGTGCCAAAATACGAGCCTTCCTTCATGTGTAAAATTTTTGGTAGAATTTTTTCAAGTTTTGAACTTCAAAATTATTTAAATATTCCCATTAAGTTACCATAAATTTAGTTTTGAAAAATCCCAATCCATTTTGTAGATTTTTCTCATTTTCCAAAATACAGAGTTTTTTATTTCATAAGTTTTTCAGGTGGATTTTTTTTGAGTTTATAATTTTTAAAATTCATTGAATATTTTTATTAAACTCATATTAATTATTTTTTGAAAATTCAATTAATTTTATTAGCTTTGAATTATATTTATATATATATATATATATCAATTTTCTTCCGTAAAGATTTTTCTTGTATAATTTTACGAGTTCTGCATTTCCAATCAAGATTTTTTTTCATTATTTCATTTTTAAAAATTTTTTTTATGATTATTAATTGTAATTTTAATTCTCTTTATTTATTATTATTTTAATTTTATTTTGGATTTTTTCTACTAGTTTCATGGAAACTTGTCTAATTGATTGCTAACTTTTCCCTTAACCAACTTAGTTAAAGTCTAATTACCCATTAGGTGTTATTATCAAATAATCATGCCAAAATATTTGGAATGACCACTGATTTCATGTTAATTTAATGCATTTTAACTTTTGATGCAAATAAACAAAAAAATTAATTAAAAAATAATAAAGAGGATTTTGCATTTGGGAAGATTTTTTGGCTTAAAGAAAAAGATAGAAAAGACACTGCAAAAAAAATTAAGTTTTCAAAGCTTTGAGTAGGTAAATTTTTTCCTAAAAGCTTTGGTTTCTCTTCATTTTTGTTCATTCATCCTTCTATTGGTAAGCCAAAATCTTGCTTAAGTTCATGGTTTATGATCCATGTTAAAAGACTAAGCATGATGGCCATGAACCAATTTCTTTGATTTAATTGTTTTTATTCAATTTTTCTTGCTAATAAGTTGGTTTTCTTCATGAATCATGTTTTTGTTGATATGACATTGGTTTTTGTGTTATATTTGTCATATATATGATCATATGTATGTTATTTCTCTTAGTATTTTCTTGTTATTATGTTGAAACAACATGTTTATATGTTTATTTTTATGATTTTATCATATGATGATGATGTTGATTTGTGTTTGATGAAGCATAATATGTGATTACTGAGTTGAAAAATTTTTTTTGGTAGATATTTTAAGGTTGGCTAAACCTAATGCACATATGTATATGATGATTTTTTTTTTAATTTTTGTGGTCATTTTGTAAACATAGAAAGTTTAGTGACTAATTTGTAAAAAAATAAAAAAAATAATAAAAATTTTTTTTGCCATTCCACCCACATATACCTTTAGGAGTGTATTTTTTATGCATTTTACCAAGTCAAAATACATTTTTTGGATTTTTAGGGTCTTTTTATAATTTTAAAAAATTTAGAGACTTTTGTGTAAAAATTAAAAAAAATTGTTCTAGGATTAATGGAAAGTGGCCAAACGCTTGTGAGTTATGAATGTGATTTTTGTGATTATTTTAATTTATTTGATGTTTAATTTTGTGTTTTAATTATAAGGGACTGATTTGAAAATTTAGAAAAGTTTAGGGACCATTAGGAAAATCTAGCGTTTGTGGTCAAAATAGTCTTTTGAAACATGAAATCATTCACTTAAAGCATTTTAGAATATTTCTAGCATCCCATTGGTCTACAGTAGGGTGTAGAATATATAAAAACTTTCCATATTCTTTTGGTTCTCTATTAGGGTACAAAATGCAATTTTGAAAAATTTGGTGACTTATTGCATTTTTTGCTTTTTAGGTCACTTTTGATATCTAAACTATCCATTTAGGGTAAAAATCATCATCACTTAGCTTTTTGAGTCCTTTAAGGTTATTGAGATACTTTCATGTCAAAGGTATATACCAGTGGCATTTTGGTAATTTCCCTAGATCTGAGTTCTAGGTGGTCATTGGGATACTTTTATGCCAAAGGTGTACATTTAGGATAAGTCTATAATTTTTATCGAGTTCTTTAGGGTTACCGAAATACTTTCATGTTAAAGGTATACCCCAAAGGTATTTTGGTAATTTTTCTGGAACTGAGTTTGATTTGGTCATCGAGATGCTTTTGTGCCAAAGGTGTGTATTTAGGATAGGTTTAGCCTTCGATGATCTTTTTTCATGTCTTTTAAGCCTTCTATGATTTTTTTCATGTTTTTTAGGGTTACCAAGATACTTTGATGTCAAAGGTATACCCTAAGGGCACTTTGGTAATTTCTTTAGAATTGAGTCCAATATAGTCATTGAGATGCTTTTATGCCAAAGGTGTGTATTTAGGATAGGTTCATGCTTCGATGATCATTTTCAAGTCTTTTAAGGTTACTAAGATACTTTCATATCAAAGGTGTACCCCAAAGGTATTTTGGTAATTTTGCATTGGGACCAAGTCCTATATGATTACTGGGATACTTCCATGTCGAACTTCCACATCAGAGATAGGTTAATCATTTTAGACTATTTTTGACTCTTAGAATACTCTATTAGTATTTTTAATAAAATCAAAATTTATCATTAGAAAATTAAGGCAATGTCTTCAAGTTGAAATAATACATGGAATTTCTCCTAGAATATGATAGGGGTTTTACGGATTGTTTTAAATAATGAGATATCTTTTTCAAAGTGAAAATTGGGATTTTTCATAAATTTCAAAAAAATAAAACCTTTCGCATTCCTCCGATCTTCCAACGGGATGCAGAAGATATTTTAATTTTTAAAACCTTTTGTCTTCCTTTGGTTTTTTAGTGGGTACAAAAGAGAGTGGTAAAAGGCTTTCATGTTCCACTAGTCTTTTAGTGGGGTGCTTAAAAGATTTCAATTTTCAAGAATCTAAAAAACTTGATTTTTTTTCACCACAGAATAATAAATTGGTTTCATAAAATAATCGATATTATAATTAAATACAATATGTTGAAACTAGACAAAAATTTAAATTCAAATTAACATGTAATTAATAAGGTATCGATTTTTTGGTATCACAAGAGGTTTGATCTTTACTTGTGATTGTAACTGACTGTTGGACCCCTTTATATGATCTCTAGTCTGATCGCAGCCCTCGGAGTTTGTATTCTAGGGTTTCATAACCATTAAAGTATGAACTACAATAGGTGACCAATCTCACCTAATCCAAACAGATGGGTGGTGACTCAAAATAAATAGCATTTTGTAATGACTATTTAGAGTTAAGTGGAATAAATGATTCATCTTGACCACCCAGTTCTCGAAAATAAAAAAATATTAATAATGATATGGTTCATAGAAATAAAAGAATATAAAATAGTGATATATCAATAAATATAGGAATGAAGGCCATTTTAGTGAGGCTTGGTCAGGATTTATATTCGAGCCACATTGCAGCAACCATGATAGTCAATAAGGGTGACAGGGTGGAACGTAAGTCTAATGGGTTGATTGTGGCAAAACCATGACAGTCAATAGAGGCGACCAAGGCAAAACCTATGTCTAATAGTTTGACCACGGCAAAACCATGGCGGTTAACAGGGGTGACCAAGGTGAAACTTAAGTCTAATAGGTTAACCAGGGCAAAATCTTGATAACAGAAGTGACTACGGCAGAACCTAAGTCTAATGGGTTGACTGGGGCAAAACCATGACAGTCAACAAGGGTGACCTGGAAAGAACCTATGTTTAATGGGTTGACCAAGGTGAAAACTCCATTAATCTTTTGCCTAATTGAATGAAGCTAAATCTAAGCCTACCTCATCGACATTCTACATGATTGAAGGAAAAGGAAAAAGAATTTAGCATATTGTGAGGGTTAATCTTCTCGTATATTAGGAAGGCCTCATGAATTTGGGCCTTATTGTTGCTAATTTCTTTTCTTCTTAATATGTTGGCGAGGCTCTATCAATCTGAGCCTTATTGTTTACAATTTCTTTTCTTCTTAATAGGCTTTGGATTTTATCATCAAAGATAAACTCTAAAATTATGGAAATTTTTTGGATTTGACCACCGAAGACTTGCTTTTAAATAAATTCCTTTAAATGCTTCGAATGTCATCACCAAAGACCTTGAAATAAACTTTTTTAAAATACTTCGGATATCACCACCAAAGAGTTATTTTAAAACAATTCTTTTAAATGCTTTGGATATCACCACTGAAGAATTGTTTTGAAAATAATTTTTTAAATGCTTCGAATATCATCATTAAAAATTTTGACATTTTATGTGATTGATAAATAGTTGATACTATTATAATTACTTAAGCATGCATATTAATGTAATGATTGCGAAATGATAAAATTGTTTGAAGGGATCAAATGATGAAAATACACAGATCGCTAGTGTAGATAATGATGCAAATGCTTATGGAGCAATTCAAGTGGAAGTATCAATGATGAGGTACATGAATAAGAAATGATGCAAATGCCTGTATCACTTAAATGGTGTAGATGATCATGAGATAATGCAAATATCAAGTATCGGATGAAGCATATGCAATGGATGATACAGAAATTGAGACTCTATGTGGCTATCTCAGATCTGACTTAACTTTTTTCATTGATTCCATATTAGAACATACTTTGATCCTCCCATGCCCTAGGAACGATAACTTACTTTTAATCTTTTGTAATTATCTTGTACCGGTGATTTTAAAATTCAAATTTTTGTTTCTTTCTCCTTCTCATGGGTTAGGTATTACCCCAATTTGATGCCCTTTAATCAAAAGAACCCTTGTCTCTTTTCATGACACCTTTTTAAGTTTTTTTCAAATAATTATCTTATTGAAAAATGTATTTTGTTTAAAACCTCTGGGCTAAAAGCATGTAATGTTTAAATCTTTTGAATGGTGATGATCTTTTGTTAAAACATTTCTTGAATGATAATCTTATTTTCTCAAAATGGATTGGAAAGCTTAAAAAAACTTAGGTTGGCCCAAAAATTTCAAGGTGGATAGGATACATACGTTTTTTCCTAGGCACAAATGGATCAGGTCATGTGAAGTATGAATTTTTTTAAAAATCAAACAAATTTTACGTTCCTTTAAGTCTCTAACTATTAGCATTTTGCCAGGTACCAAAATTAACTGTGGACGATTTAAGAACATGAGGTCAAGTTGGAAAAGGGATGGATTTAATTTTCAAAATCAATCTCTTCAATTGAAAGTTAACAACCTAAGATATTTAAGGGGTTTTGGATGTCCCCAAATTTTTTTCAAACAGGTTTTTCTCTTTGCAAAATTTTGGTAATTCCCATAAGTGATATTGGTAATTCTCTTGTTCCACTTTAGATTGCCCATTTTTAGGTTTTCACCTTAGAGCTTTATTATTTCCATTTTTTCATTTCTTTTTCTTTGATTGCATCATATGCTCTTAAGAAGAACTCACAGTATTTCCAAAGGAATTTTTTTTAAAGAAATCAACCTCTGAGTTCAGATAACCATATTTGGTCAAAATGTACTTTTCTAGGTACATAATATAGACTAAGCTTTAGGGTTCAGAAAAAAGATGTAATGGCCCAAATAAAGTGTTTGAAGGTGCTTAGGTTAAGGATCATTTGATAAGGAGTTCATCCTTTCTATTTTTTTAAGGCACTGCATTTCCTTTTTTCCTCATTTTTCCTTCCCTTTTCATTTTCCTTTACCTTTTCTCTTTTTTCCCCTCCTTTTTGTTTTTTTTTTAAAGGAAGTCAGATTTTAAAAGACTCAACATATTTTGCATTTACCCCAAAACACTGAGAATTTTTAAAAATTTGAATGGCAGATCTACTCCCCATATTTTCTTCAAATTTTTTATGCCCTCCAATGTGAAGAATGCTCTGCGATAAGTGGTTATGAAAAGAAATAATTCTTTAGGCTCAAAGGGGTAGTAAATGAAAGAATTTTCTATAAGTGTGAAAAAGGTAATGAAAGAAAACCATTTAGATTGAAAGGTTGTTTTTTAGGAAAAAGATTTTTTGAAAATATCTTACGTGTCTTAATCACGTGATAACGCATCTGAATTTTCTTTTTTTTTCTTCTTTCTCTTTCTTCTTTCAAAACGTCATGCATGTGTTTCCTTTTTCTCATTCATTTTTCACTTTTATCATTAATGGTAAATCAAGTAATGCAAGGATTCATATTCTCAAGGAAAATTTTATGCTTAATTTGCAATGATGGGTAATGGGCTATATTTTAGATCATTAGAAAGAAGCAAAGCTTAAAATGGTTTTATTAGAGACATGAGCGCAATTTTGTGTAGTCATTATGCCTTGAAATAAAAATAATGAGCAACTTCTTAAGGATGGACACAAAATTCATGTTTTGGCTATTAGAAAACAAATATGGTATTTGGGACAAGCTTGGCACATATCCAATTGCACTGATTTGGATCCCTAGAAGAACATTTGATTTGTTTGATTTTCACAGAAACTCATACATTTTTAGAAGCTTCATTTTTTCGTTCTTTATAAAGGGAATCATCGTTTGGGAACATTAAATTTTTTTTCCCTAAAGTATTGGGTCTTTCAAATGGTCATGGTTTTATTCGTAGAGAAATGAATGCAAGGGTACAAGCTCATTCTCAACATTAATCATTAATATTCTCGAAACTTTCCATCATCATGTGTTTTTTTTTCTTTTTGGGAAACATTTTATTGAATAAATATTCAATATTCAAAACATGCATGTTTCACAAAATTATGTCAATTCAAAGACAAGGGCTTATCAAGCTCATTTTCAACATCAATTATAGTATTCTTAAGATTTTTAATCATCATGTTTTTACTTTTTTAGAAACTTTCTATCTTATCAAAAGCTCAATATTCAAAATATGCATGTTTCACAAAATAATGTCGATTCAAAGACAAAGGCTTCTCAAAATAAGAGTTACAGTACTTACTATAGCATGTATCCCTTTTAATGACATCTAGCCTTCATTTCTTTGAAGCTCAATTTTCTAACCTTGGTGAGATCTCTAACTTTATACTTTAAGGCAAGATAATCCTCTGTACAATGACCTAGATTACCATAACGATAATCACAAATTGGTGGATGTCATACCAATCTGAACATGAGGGTTTCATATGTTTGATATGAATAGGTTTCAAGAGGTGATTCTTGATTAGATCGAGTAAAAGCTCCACATAAGACATGGGGATCTATTCACCACAATTTTGATTCTGCTTCCTATCTTCACTTTGACTATTCCTCTAGCACTCAGCTTATGCATAAATGTGAAAGTCAATGTAACGATAAGCATTGGTTGGTAGGAACCTTGGAACACACTATTCATGCCAAGACATCATGGCTTGTAAAGCTAGCATTGATATTGGCCAGTATTTGTAAGTGGTTGGTTCATCTAGATGACAACTTGAATTACTTTTTCCTTATTAGTTATTTTTCTCTTTTTTGTAATAGGCTCATCATTAACTCTTATCTCTGCATTTTTTATGGCATTCTCAATCATTTTGTCGGAGACCACTATATTAGCAAAATTTTTTATGGCACTTCCCATGAGTTTGTCAAAGAATGGACTTGGTAATGTATTCAAAAATATGGATACTATCTCTTTTTCGAACAAAGATGATTGCACTTAGGCCGCTATGTCCCTTCATCTTTGGGCATACTGTGTGAACATTTTCATTGATTTCTTTTCCATATTTTGGAGAGAAATTGGTTGAGTGTCCAATCTAATATATCTTGTATTATTGAAGAAGAGCATTAGCCAAGTCCATCCAACACTGTACTTGACTCTAATTCAAGTCATTGTACCATTTCACTGTTGACCTTGGTAAGCTTTCTTGAAAACAATGAATGTCAAACTTGTCATTGTGTGTACTCCAAGTCATTTTTCTGATAAACATTTTGATGTGGGCTTACGGAGATGTGGTGCCACTGAACTTTTCAAAGTTTGGCAGCTTGAACTTAGGAGGAAGGATTAGATCCGATACAAGCTTAACTCATCTACGTCAATACTGGCAAAATCCTTATCTCTTTCTATTACTTTGAGCCTCTTTTCAAAAAGCTGTTATTTTCCTTTATCACTTTCGAGTTCAACTTTTTTGAGTCATGAGCTTGATATTTTTTCTTACTGTATGTGCCCATCGAGGTTTTAACCATTGGGTCATCCAAACTTGGATTAGTTTTGGACTTGTTGCACCTTAATTAGCTTTAGGGTCAATATGAAATGTATTATGGGACTGACTCCTGTATATTGAGTACCTTGCGATAGTTGCCTTCTTGCCCTAGATGAACTGATAGTAGTATTAGGGTTATTCCCTTGATTTCCTAGATTTACATTTTTTGACTCTTTCTCTCTAGCCATCATTACTTCCATCAACTTAGAGATTTGTGCCTGGATATCCTCTTGTCGTTTAATCATAGCCCCTTAGGCTTCACAATGACTTTCTTCCATCCTTCTTAGGCATGCTAAGAATTCATCTCCCATGGTCAACGATGTTTGATTATCCCAACACTCTTGGTTTGAAAAAAAAATTCTTTTAGAGAACTCTTAAATCCAAGAAAACCGTCATTTTGCCCCCTTACCCTTATGAAATGTGTCTCACGAATACATGTATGAATGCACATATATGAATGGGTGTAAGGATTAAATTAATGTAATGTTAAAGAAAAGTGTGTGAACAAATATACAAATGGGCCTATCGTCAAGAAAAACTACCCCAAAATAAAATTAGGGCACTATGATGCCTTAACAAAAAATGATCAATCTTATTAAGGGTGACACAATGTTCATCCATCATTGCCCTATGTATTTAGTATGGTAAAATAATATACACAAATAAAGAAAAAAAAGCTTTACTTAGAAAACTAAGAATTAATGTGAGAAAAATTTTGCCTTAAGCAGACCCTTTTAGGCATTACAATGCCTATTGGGGCAAATGAACTAGCCTTGTCGTTGGCGATGATGTATGAGACCTACACGTCTAGACCATGTGGTTAAGGTCGTATAATGGCTTGCAAAGGTAAAAGAAAGTAATCGAATCAAAAGTGATGATGTTCATTCATTACCACTTGATATCTGAATTAAAATAATGATGGCACCTTTTAAGGTGAAAAAAATTTACCATAAATAAGGATGTTTGATCATCATCTCTTGATTTACATTTTCCTAATCATAAAATAAAATCGAAAGGGTACGAAGCATTCCCCCTTGTGTACCTAATTCAGTAACCTCTAGAATCAGGTCCAACTAGGTGAGGCCCTTACTGTTTATTAATTGATGTTTAGGTTGGACATTTAAATAGGTTCTTGAATTATTCCCCGAGCCTAGAAAGAACTAATAAGGTACCCTAATCCTTGCCCATTGTGAGTATATGCTGAAAAATGTTTAATTCAAGTAGAAGCATCTTCCATGACCATAACAAGGCTAACACCTCAGGCAAGCTTAGAAATGTACACCTAATAGGTTTTCATTGGCCTAGACAGAGATTAACACCTCAGAAGGGAAAGACACTTCACGTCCTCCTAAAATATTTGGTAACTTATGCCTCCTCCATATGCTTGGAGAAGAATCTAATGGTATGCATGTGCACAGTGTGTGCGGGGGAACAAACAAATCTTTTATGACTTTACTTATTCAAAAATAATAAAAAACCCTATCCTAAATGCTTATAAAAGTAATGCTGCAAAGGAAACAAAAGGATTAGTGAAAAATATGAATAATATATACTAAAATTTTCATATAAATCCAAATTATAATAGAAATTTTGTTTTAAAAACACTAGGAATTATAGTTAAATACTGATTGAAATAGAATCAATCATAATTTAGTTAACACATGATTAATTTTAGGCTTGGCTCTCAAACCAGTCCTTAGTGGAGTTCCAAGTTGTCACAACATAGCCAAGATATGAATCCTAACTAGCAGACTTAAAAGGTGAGTGTACTCCTCATTCCTATCATTACAATATGGCCCGAATATGAATCTTGATAGCCCCACTTAAAAAGCGGGGTGTACCCCTCCTTCCTATATATCTATATATCATTATTTCTTCATTTTTGTGGGCCATACCATTATCTTTTCTTATTTTCGAGGACTGAGTCATTAAGATGAATCACTCATTTAACTTAACTATAAATAGTCATTGCGAAACAACTATTTATTTTTCTTGAAGTTGCTACCAATCTATTTTGGGTAAGTGAGATTGGTCACCTATCGAAGTTTGTATTTTGAGAGTTATGAAATGTTTATAATCAAACTTTGAGGTCTACGATAATACCAGAGATCATATGAAAAGGTCCAAGAGTCAGTTACAATCACGAGTAAAGATCAATCTTTCTTATGACACCTAGTAACTAGTACCTTATTAAACACTTATTAACTTAAAATTTGATCTTTCTTTAGTTTCAATATCTATTATTTAATTATAATTCTCATATTCCAAAATTTCTTCAATCCCAAATTTATTATTTTGTTTGAGAAAATTGATTTTTAATATTTTTAAAAGTCAAAATTTCTTAGGCAACCCAGTAGAGGATCGAAACAACACAAAAGGTTTTACTGTTCTCTTTGGCACCCTATCAGAGAGCTAAAGGAATATGGAAAGTTTTAGTTTTTTTTTTTAATTCAAAAAAATCTGATTTTCTTATTTTAAAAAGGGTTTTTTTTTAAATTAAAAAAATCATGATTTTCTCATTTTTAAAAGGATATTTTGTTATTAAAATAATCTGCAAAACCCTTTTTATATGCTAAGAGAAATTTT
The DNA here is from genome assembly GCA_038382065.1 of Adansonia grandidieri. Classification (NCBI taxonomy): domain Eukaryota; kingdom Viridiplantae; phylum Streptophyta; class Magnoliopsida; order Malvales; family Malvaceae; genus Adansonia; species Adansonia grandidieri. Next base: position 56,423 of record JBBYHK010477959.1, on the reverse strand, counting down.
ACGTAATACTTTAATTTGGAGACATTGCCTTATTTTTTAAAAAATTATGACTTTATCAAAAAAGAACAAAACCTTATCTTAAGTACCTCTAAAGTACACCTTCGACATAAAAGCATCCCGGCGACTCTAAAAGACTCTATTCTAAGGTAACTTACTAAAATGTCCCTAAGATATATCTTCGGCATAAAAGTATACCGGTAACCTAAAGGACTTGATATTATCATAACAAAATTAACCTATTCCTACTGTGCGCCATCGACATAGAAGTATCTCGGTGATCACATAGGACTTGGTTTAATGTAAATTATTAATGTCCCTAAGATATACCTTCAACGTTACTCGATAATCTTTAAGAACTTGATAACTTCATAAAATAATGAACCTATCCCTATTAGGTACCTTTGGCATAGAAGTATCCCAGTGATCATAAAGGACTCGATTCTAGGGTAAATTATGAAAATACCCCTACGGTGCACCCTCGATATAGAAGTACACTCGTAACCGTCAATGGCTCAAAAATTATATGACGAAAAATTTTCCCTAAATTGACCTAAAATGCAAAAATTGCTAATAAGTCCCTGAATTTCTCAAAATTACATTTTAACCCTAATATGGCAAAAGATGCTAGAAATCCTGAAATGATCAAAATACCCTTAATGGATAATTTAATGTGATAAATGACCATTTTAACCCTAAAATGCAAGGTTTTCCTAAATAGTCTTTCAACTTTTTTAATTTTGCAAACTAGTCCTTACATGAAATAAACATTAGAAAATGACATTGAACACACCAAAATCAACATGGGAAACATGTCAAAAATCATTAATAGTGTTCGGCCAAACACCCTTAGCCTTGAAATAATGTTTTCTTAGCTTTTTGCAAAAAGTCCCTAAACTTTATAAAATTGCAAAAAAATCCCTAAAGTCTAAGAAAATGTATACTATGCATCAAAACATGTTAACGATGCATAAAAATCACCAAAGGCCCATAAAGCATTCAACTAAACTTATGTGGCTTAGAAATATTGTTTTTCTTTTTTTCCAATTTAGTCCGCGCATGACATAAATCATAAAATCAAACATCAAACATTTCCAAATCACCATAAAAATCACATCAAAAGTTACAAGGAAGGTTTGGCCAAATACCTTTGGCTTTGGAACAATTTTTTCATTACAAATGTGCCCTTAAACTTTCCAAATTTGCAAAAAAAACCCTAAAAGGTTAAAAATGCATGAAATACATTTAACTATGTCAAAAATACATGGAAAAACACCCATAAATTTCTTAACATGGATTTGGCCAAGCTTGGATGGCCATGGAAAAATTTTTGCAATATAGTCCCTAGATTTTCTATAATTACAAAATAGCCTAAAAAATCAAAATACCATGAAGTCATCCAAGTGGGTTTGGCTAAACATGGAAATACCCTTTTAAGGTGTTGAAAAATTTGGGAAAATTATTTTTAAGCTTTCATAAATTTCAAATTTTATAAAATAATCCAAAAAACCATGGAATCAAGCATAAAAAATTATCCAAAGGCCTTAATCATTTTGAGCCTACATTTATTTCCCCAAAAAAAAATCTTGTCTATAAGATATTTTCATAAATATCAGTATAAATACATGTCATGACCCTGTATGGATACAATTAACCAGTGTATTGATATAACTTATGTATTAATACATTCCCTTTTGTTTCAATACAAATAGTGAAATTTTGAATTTTGATAATGTGAAGGCCCTATATCGATAATCTAGGCCATGTATTGATACTTCATGCAAAAATATGAATTTTTCATACCTTTAGCCTCCAAATACCTTACCTTAGTAGGGAATTATGGATGATTGACCTGTACTTATTTGTATGACCATAGTGACACCTCGAATAGTGACCTCTAATGCCGTGAAGGATGGCTTGGACAAAATTGGGTGTCTACAATCATCATATTGTGAAGGATCATCTAAACAATTCAATTTAGAATTTGCAGTAGCCTAGGGTAGGCTATGCTAGGACAGAGGAGATCATTCAACTCTACTGAGGTTGTTGCGTAATAAAAGGTTGAGGTAAGGACATAGTCTAAATGGATTTCCTCACTTTTTTGAACTTTCTATGGTCATGGGTTCAATTAACTGTGATTCATACCTTTCTTTCTTATCAAGGTCAGGGATTATCAACTCCTCTTGTATAGCGATTCTTATATCTACCTCTTTTTAAAGAGCATCAAGATTTATGTTAATAGCTGGTGGTGGATTAGGTGCAGATGCATTTTGTTACATATTTTGGGTAATTGCGGTTCATGTATCTTGAATATTAGCTGACAATTATTTTGCTCTTACTTCTTTAGATGTCTTCGTAAAAGTGTTAAAGTACCTTCTAGTTGTTGGCAAACTAGCTTCCTTGTCATTTGTGCCTATATTTTTTCCTATTGTATAGCATCTTCCATCTAGTGACTGCATGTTATTCCACCTTGAATAGAAAAAAAACTTAAATTAGTTTGCTTGAAGATGCATACATCTTATCAGTGTTAATCTTTATCATTATCCTTATGTTGGTTGTCAATGAATGAAAAAATTGATATATGAATCATTTTATAGTTGTTAATGAAAAATTGATTTATTAATGAATGGATGGTTGAATAAATGAATGAATGAATAAATGAATGAATAGGGCAAAATGTGATGGAATAGATTAGAGCTAAGCAATTGGCTAAGCATTAAACATAAAGATTATTGTAGGGGCAAGAATCTGAGGAATTCAAGTCATAATTCAACACCATTTTTTCATCAACCAAAACTTTTTGATTTATTTATTCATTGTTGGCATGTAAAGCCACATTTATAGGATTTATAGGATCAAAAGAAAAAGTAACAAAAGAGTTGCTCTTGCAAAGACTTCATTTTTGTAGCTACATTAATGCTATGAGGGAATCCCTGCATATCCTAATCATTTTTTTAACATTATATTTACAAAACCCAGAAAGTAGCAAAAAGATTATCTTCATAATCCCTTCATTGCCCCAGATATTATAAAGCCTTTAATAATGCAATGAGTGTTTAGCAACAATATTTGACCTTTTTTCGACCTAGATTACATTGGCATCGAGTAGGTTTTGAACTTCTCCTTTAAATGCATGATAATTCATTATAGAATGTCCATGTAATCCTGCATGGTATTCGTAATCTGCATTGATGTCATACCGTTTAAGATAAAGGGGGTTGTTAGGTGTAAAGTGCATGGGAGTAACAAGCTAATCTTGGAGCAAAAAAAAGTACAAATTCTTTATAGCTCAGTGGCATTGAATTGAATTTGTTCATTCACAGTCTTTTCTCAATATTGACACCGTAAAATCACAGGGTAGCACTGGGAAGACCAACATGGTTAGAGGATAGGTTAGTCTGCATTAGTGCAAAATTAGGCATTTTTGCTTTACTCATATGAATAGGTTAGGGATTGAAATCTTCATTTAGTGCTATGCTTGATCTGGTCTTTAAGTCTTAAAGTACCAAAGGTTAGGTTAAAGGCATCGATGACTCTTAGGGATCACTTACAAGATTTATGAATTTTTTTTTCAATTTAGAAACTCATGAAAATTATGAATGCGTAAGTATACAAACAAATGAATATGTGAACCTTACAAATGTAAAATGTTAGAATGAATTTAAAAATCTTTTATGTTACGTCGACGTGATACAAAATTGAAAAGGAAAAATGGTAACACTATCCCCTCTTTTCTCTTTAGCAACCTGAAGGCTTTGAAATTTTGATTAATCTAATTTTAATTTTGGTTTTTTCTCTTTTTTCTTGTTTTTTTTCTTTTTTGGTTTTTATTTTTTAACTATCTCCTTTTTCATTTTTTAAAGAGAGGTTCATGTCTTTTTTTACTTAAGAACAAATCGATAAAGTTCATTTTTCTGGTCAAAGAAATTTTAGTTAAAAACAAGATAGGTACCATCAAAAATTGCTTTAAGAAATTCATCACAATATTGCAAATAAAGACGAGAAATAAATAAAATTTATCATGGCAAAACAATATACATTTATTGCTATCAAGAAAATCAAATTATAAAAGTATAGAGTTAGAAGCATTCCCTATGTGTACGTAATTTGGTAACGTCGAAAGTCAGGTATGGCTCTAACTAGGTGAGGCCCTTTTAGTTCATTACATGTGGTTTGAGTTAGACATCTAAATAGGTTCTTAAATTGCTCCTCGAGCTCAGAAAGAACTGATGAGGTACCCTAATCTCTATCCATCAGAGGTTTATGTCAAAAAAGGTTTAATTCAAGTTGGAGTATCTTCCATGCCCGTAGCAAGGCTAACACCTCAGGCAGGCGTAAGAATTTACACCCAATAGGTTTTTCACTAGCCTAGACAGAGGCTAACGCCTCACAAGGCCTGTATTTCACCCCCTTATAAAACATTGTGTAACCTATGCCTCCTCCATATGCCTAAAGGAGAATCTAATATATGCACTTGTATAGTGTGTGTGGGGGAACAAATAAACCTTTTATGACTCGACTCTTTCAAAATAATTAAAACCTCTATCTTCAATGCCCCATAAAAATAATGTTGTAAAGGAAAACAAAAAGGTTAGTGCAAAATATGAACAATATATAACAAAATTTCCATATAAATAAAAAATATAATAAAATTTTATTTTAAAATACCGAGAATTATAGTTAAATACTGGTTTAGAGTGAACTAATCAGAATTTAATTAATACAAGATTAATTTTAGGCTTGACTCTCTAACCTATCCCCAATAGAGTCGCCAAGCTGTCATAACATGGCCAAATACAAATCTTGACCAACCCGACTTGAAAGGCAAGTGTACCCCCTGTTTTTATATATCCACATATGATCATTTCTCTAGTTTTAGAGGCTATATCATTATTATCATTTCTTATTTTTAAGGACTGAGTTGTCAAGAAATCACTCACTTGACTTAACTATAAATAATCATTACAAAATAACTATTTATTTTTCTTACAGTAGCCACCAATTTATTTTGGCTAGTTGAGATTGGTCAACTATCAAAGTTAGTATTTCTAGAGTTACGAAACCTTTAAAAACAAACTCCTAGTTTTGTGATAATGCTAGAGATTATATGAAACTGTCCAAGAGTCAGTTTCAATCATGAGTAAGGATCGATCCCTCTCATGATTCCCGATAATTGACACCTTATTAATCACATGTTAACTTAAAATTTGATCTTTATTCGGTTTCAATATCTAGTATCTAATTATAATTCCCATATTTGAAAATTCCTTAAATCCAAAATTATTATTCCATTTGAGAAAATCAGGTTTTTAATATTTTTGAAAATAACAATTTCTTACACACCCCACTAGAAGACTAGAAGAACATGAAAGGTTTTATTTTTCTTTTTTACACCCTATTGAAGAGTTAAAGGAATATGAAAGTTTTAAAAGTCAAAATATCTTTTGCATCCCATTGGAGGTTCGAAGGAATACAAAGGGTTTTATTTCTCCAAAATTCAAAAAATCTTAATTGTCTCATTTTAAAAGGATATCTCATTATTAAAAAAAATTGTGAAACCCCTTCCATATGCAGGGGGAAAAATTCCACATAGTACTTTAACTCGAAGATGTTGCCTTAATTTTTAAAAATTTTGATTTTATCAAAAATAACAAAAACTTATCCAAAGTACCCCTAAAGTGTACCTTCGACATAGAAGTATTCTAGTGACTTTAAAGGACTCGGTTCAAAGGTAACTTACCTAAATGTCCTTAAGATATAACTTTGACATAAAAGTATCCTGGTAACCTAAAGGACTCGATATTATCATAACAAAATGAACTATTCCTACTATGCACCAATGACATAGAAGTTTCCTAGTGATCACATAGGACTTAGTTCTAATTTAAATTACGTAAATGTTCCTAAGGTATGCCTTCGGTGTTAAAGTATCCTGATAACCCTAAAGGACTTGATAACTTCATGAAATGATGAGCCTATCCCTATTATGCACATTCAACATAGAAGTACCCCAATGATCATAAAGGACTTAGTTCTTGGGTAAATCAGTAAAGTGCCTTAAGGTGTACCTTCGACATAGAAGTACCCCAATAACCCTAAGCATTAAAAAATGATATGACATGACAATTTTACCCTAAATAGGTAACTTATATGACAAAATTGACCTAAAATGCAAAATTGCTAATAGATCTTAAATTTTTCAAAATTACATCTTAACCCTAATATGGCTAAAGATGATAAAAATGTTCCTGATCTAATGTGAGAAATGACCATTTTAACCCTAAAATACAAGGTTTTCATAAATGGTTTTTTAAACTTTTCTAATTACGCAAAATAGTCCTTACATGAAATAAACATTACAAAGCAAAATTAAACACACAAAATAAGATGGAAAACATGTCAAAAATCATTAAACGCATTCAGCCAAACACCCTTGGCCTTAGAATAACTTTTTCTTAGCTTTTCCATACAAGTCCCTAAACTTTACAAAATTACAAAAAGATCCCTAAAGTCTAAAAATGTGTACTATGCTGGAAATAATTTTTTTGTTTCTATAATTTAGTCCTTACATGACATAAATCATAAAATCAAACATAAAAAATATTCAAATCAACACAAAGATCACATCAAAAGTAACAAGGAAGATTCAGGTTAAAAATACATGAAATAGATTTAACCATGTCAAAAATACATGAAAAACACCCATAAAGTTCTTAACATGGTTCGGCCAAGCTTGGATAGCCATCGAAAAACGTTTGCAATTTTTGCAATTCAATCCCTAAATTTTTTTATAATTACAAAATAGCCTAAAAAATTCAAAACATCATGAAATCGTCAATTAAGTTTGACCAAGCATGGAAATATCCTTCCAAAGCTTCAAAAATTTGGCAAAATTATTTTTAAGCCTTTAAATATTTCAAGTATTAGAAATAATCCAAAATACTATGAAATCAAGCATAAAATAATTATCCAATGGCCTTAATCATTTTCAGCAAGCATGTATGTCACCAAAAAATTAATTTTTTTCCATCACATATTTTCATGAATATCAATATAAATACATGTCATAATTTTTACAAGCTTAACATGCATAAAATCGTAGTAAATAATGAACATATCAATATATATCAACATAAAAATATTAAGAAAAATAATATAAAAATATATACATGAAAATAACAAAATTTCTATAAAAAATAAATTATCTTGACTAAATCAACATATTATTAATAAAAATCAAATATAACAAAAAATAAAAAGACTTTGTTCATGGCCATTGTACTTGGCCTTTCAACATAGATAAAAATCCAGGAGCTTAAGTAGAATAAAAATTAAAACTTTGTAAAAGACATTACCTTGAAAAGCTTTAAAAATTAAGAAATTTTGATTTTTTTTAGTGTTTTTCTTTTGTTATGGAATACCCAAATGAACTAACCTTCCCCTATTTATAAGTGAAGGAATTTGGCCAAAGGGTGTAAGAAACCCTTTTGGCTGAATTGGTTATAAAAAATTCTATAATTTTTTTATTATTTTATTTATATTTTTTTAATTTATTTTATAGATTTTTTAGGCTTTAATTAATTAATTTGTCTTCATATAAAAATCAGCTAACCTTAGTCCAAAAGCCTAATGTGGGCTAAGGGTAGGTTTCATAGTGATTTAGGATAATAATAATTTAATATATATAGTTAAAATGTAACTAAATTGGTTAAAGAAAAATTGAATTCCAACCAAACTATTTCAAGTAACTAAATCAAGAAATATTATAATTAAAATAAATATAAACAAAATTTAGAGATTGAAACAAAATGAAGAAATAGAGTTATAATTACAAATTTTATAAAATAATGAATTGGAAGGATTAAATCATAAGAAATTAAAAGTTATAAATGAACAAATTTATTTACAAATTTAAACACGTAAAAAGCCTAATTAAATATTCATATGAAATTTTTGGATCCAAAAAATCAATAAAAATTTTAAAGAGAGCAAATATTATTAGGCCTTATTGTAAGATCAAAATGGGCTTAATTGGGCCTTGTTAGAATTAAAATGTGCTTTCTGGAAAGGTAATAAAAATGGGTTTGTTAGGCTTGTACAGAATAAATGGGCCCAGTAAAAAAATAAAAAATATGCTTAGCAAGCTAAATAGGCTTGTTGAAAAATTAATAGGCTTATTAGGCCTATTATCAAATTTGAAAGTTTTAGGCCTATTAAAGAAATTTGGCCTAAAAATAAAAAAATTTTCTTATAGAAATTCCAAATGTTGAACTCTAAAGGAAATTTTTAAGAAATCTCATGTGTAAGAAAAAGATAATTAAAATTTTCAAACTCATAAAATTTTATTAGAAAAATCTTTACAAAAAATTGATATTTGAAAAAAACGACAAACTCTTAAAATAAATTGGAGTTCCAAAAACTTAATTAATATGAATTTAATGAAAGTATTTGAGGAATTTTAAAAATTCTAAACCTAAAAAAATTCTACCAAAAAAATTTACGAAGTAGAAAACTTCAAATTTTGGAAACAAGAAAATTCAAAAAATACATTCAAATTTATAAGAATGGATTAAATTCAACATATTACTCAAAATTTTAATTAATAAAAATAATAAAGATCAAAACCTAAAATCCGAAACAAATTTTATCAAAAACATTTCACGAGCATGATTTTTGTGGCACTGTGAAAAAAATCAAATTTTATAAATAAATCTGACACCTCGTGGTATAAAAGCCAATACAGATTTTTCTTGAATAGTTTTTGATTTTTTGCAGTGAATATTGGCATTAATACTAATCGATAAAAAATATATGATGTCAATTCCCAAAATTTCACTAAAAAGTCTTGAAAAATTCCTAAAAATGGGAAATTTGGCCATAACACAATATGCAAAAGTGAATTTCAAAAGAATAAATTTAAAAACTAATTTTTTACCTTGATATTCTTTTTTTATCTGAGATTGTCCTCTATGACCCCCGAAATGGCAATCTTTCTATCACCTGCACAAACAGTCATTTAGATATGATCAAATAGGTCTTGAAAATGCCTAGTTCACTTGGAAGAAGTCAACCCTTATTACGATGATTAATTAATTATCAGTCTTGGATATTTTAAGACTATCAGGGAAATGAGCTAGACAAAATTAGGTGTCTACACCTGTATATATATATATCATTATTTGTTATTTTTAGCGGCCATATTATTATTTTTATTTTTCAGGGATTGGGCTATCGAGATAAATCACTCACTTGACTTAATCCTAAACAGTTATTATGAAATGACTATTTATCTTGGAGTCGTTACCTTTCTATTTTTGGCTAGGTGATGTTGGTCACCTATCAAAATTTGCATTTTGAGGGTTAAGAAACCCTAGAAAACTAACTCCAAGGTTTGCGCTCATACCAAAAATCATATCAAAGGGTCTAGGAGTCGGTTACAATCATGAGTAAAGATCAATCACTCTCATGATGCATGGTAATAAGTACCTTATTAATAACATGTTATCTTAAAATTTGATCTTTATTCAATTTAAATATCTAATATTTAATTTTAATTCTCGTATATTAAAATAAAATTATATAAAACAAATTTATTATTCCTTATAAGAAAATCAAATTTTTAATAGTTTTCAAAAATTAAAATTTCTTTTGTACCTCATCGAGGACCGATGGAACATGGAAGGTTTTATTATTCTCTTTCGTAACCCACCGAAAAGTTAGAGCAATACAAAAGGTTTTTGTTAGACCTTTTAGTGGTGAAAAAAATCAAGATGGGGTGAACTAATTTCCCAAAATCCTTTTGCAGATTAAAACTTTGATAAGTAAACATAGGAAATCTAAGGAATAAACTTTAGAGTACAAGTTAGTGAATAAAAATAAATAATTAAAAAGAAGGGAAAAGACAAACAAACTTAATGATTTAAGAGGTTCAGCCTCAATTACCTCCATGCTCTACCTTGTCCTCACTTGCCTAGAATTTCCCCAATTCACTAATTGAATTGTCTATCGTTCAAGGATAAGGTGTAACTTTTACATTCCTTATCTTTTTAGGCTAAGATGGCAACCTCTACCTTCTATCTTATCTTGCTAAAATAGAACCCTTTCTCTACTTTTTAATGGTTAAGTAAGAACCCACTCTTTCATAAGATTTTGCATAAACAAATAAAACCTCTAAAGGCTAGGTGTTTACAAGAACTTTGGCTCAATGAAGAAGTGTATCTAAAGATACAAAATGAAGAATACAAAGATAGAAAGAATTAACCCTATACAATTTTTAACTATTTTAGAAAAAAGATGGAATAGATGAAAATTTTGGCTCTAATCTTTTTCCTTTTGTTTTTCTTCTTGTTAAAGGTGTTGGGGAGGCTTATTTATAGCCTTGATCATGAATATGGCTATTGGAAATGTTTGGTGATGGAATATAGTCGTTGTGAGCTTGATTTGAATGATTCTTATTCATTCCTACTTATTCGTATTGATACATTTACCTTGTGTGTCAATACTTTGCAATTAAATGTACAAAATATGACCGTTGAATAGCCATTACCGATATAGGAAGAGGTTGTATCGATATAATAGACATTTGTATCAATACACTCCTTTGGTATTGATACAATAGCCACTTGTGTCAATACTCACAAATTCATGAAAGTTAAGCTACTGCCAAACGTTGTATTGATACACACACATAGTGTACTGATATATTCATATCAAAATCAATTTTAAGAGGTTTTTCATGACTTTAAATATAAAACTTACCTCAAAAATATTTTACATAAATGTATGCATCAAGAACACATTTTTGAGTGCTTAAAGGAGTTAAAACACATTATAGTATTTTTTAAAGTGTTTACAAAATGTTTAATGGAAAAATACTAACTTGAAAATATTTAAACACAAACTAACTAAGCTTAGGTTTTAATTATATCAAAACTGAGATTAATTCAAAGCTAACATAGCTAATAGTTTTTAAAATCAAAATATCTTTTACATCCTATTGGAGGACTAAAAGAATATGAAAGGTTTTACTTCTACAAAATTCAAAAAAATCTCGATTTTATCATTTTTAAAAAATACCTCATTATTAAAATAATCCACAAAACCTTTTTTATTTGCAGGGAGAAATTTTGTGTACTACTTTAATTTGAAGACATGCCTTAAATTTTGAAAATTTATGATTGTATTAAAAATAATAATGTTTATCCTAAGACTCAAATTTGTCTTTATGTACGAAACTAGACTCTAAGGACCTAAATATGGTCAATGACCATCCTCTAAATTATCGTTGACATGAAAGTATCCTAGTAAACTTTAAAGAACTTAATGTAAAATTACTAAAAATGCCCTTGGGGTATACCTTTAATATGAAACTATCCCAGTAACCCTAAATAACAAAAAATAATCATAAAAATGTTTATACATAATGCATACCTTCATCATGAAAGAATCCGAGTAACTACATAGGACTAGGTTCTTGGGTAAATTACTAAAATGCCTTTAGGGAATATCTTTATCATGAAAGCATCTCAGTAACCCTAAAAGGCCTAAAAATGATAGGAAATGACAATTTTACCCTAAATGGGTAACTTGATAAAATGCAAAAATTGTAATTAGGTCCTTAAATTTCTTAAAATTGTAATTTAAGCCCAAAATGAATAAAAACGCAAGAAATGTTCTTAAAATGACTAAAATACCCTATATGGGTAATTTAATATAGGAAAAGACCATTTTGACTCAAATGCTAGGCTTTAATTAATAGTCTTGTAAACTTTTTGACTTTGCAAAGTGGTCCCTACATGAAATAAAAATCACAATTAACCATCAAAGTATCACAAAAAAATATGGGAATCATTCCAAAAGTCACTATAAGCATTCGACCAAGCACCTTTGGCCTTGAAATTTTTTTTCATATTTTACAAATAAACCTCAAAACCTTTTAAATTGTAAAAGAGTCCCGAAAAGGTTTAAATTATATAATATGCATTCAAACATATTAAAAATGCATGAAAATCATTCTTAAAAGTCCACTATATGGTTTGGCCAAGCATGGATGGCCTTGGAAAAAATTTTTAATTTTTACGATTTAGTCCTTGTGTCTTCTACAATTACTAATGGCTTAGAAAAATCAAAAACATTATAAAATCACTTTGTTAAGTTCAACCTAGGCTTGGAAATACCCTTTCAAAGCTTTAAAAATTTTGGAAAAATTATGGTTAAATCCCTATAACTTCTAAAAATCATAAAATAATACAAACAATCATGAAGCAACAAATGAAATTAAATCCTAAAACCACCATAAAATTTGACCATCTCCCGCAAATATACCAAGCAAAAAATTTTCCAATACAATAATCATATATCCTAATTCTACCAAGCTCAAATCATTGTCATCATATAAAAAATCATGAAAAATAAACATATAAACATGTTTTATCAACATATTGGCATGAAAATGCCAAGAATAGTATCAACATGCACATATATATATGACAAAATCAACATCATGTGAACAAAAACGTATTTCATGGAGAAAATCAAGTTATTGTTAAGAAAAATTAAATATAGCAATTAAATCAAAAAAAATTGTTTATAGTTGTGATCCATGGCCTTCCAACATGGATCAAAATCCTTGAGGACAAGCATGATTTTGGCTTACTAAAAGGAAAAAGATGAATGGAATAAATAAAAATTAAAAATTTTCTAAGTGTTTCTACCTTAAAGGTGTAGAAACTTGACAAGAAAACTTGAAAATCTCAAGTAAAACGGTGAATTTTTGCATGAAAGCCATTAGGCTCTTTTTGAAACATGCTCTCTCTATTTATATAGGGAAGGTTCGGCCAAAGGGTGAAAAAAATCCCCTTGGCCAAATGGATATCCATTTTTGCTTTTTATTTTTTCATTGATTTGACTTTTTATCTTTATTAGATTTTCTTGGCTTTTTGATAAAGCTTTAGTAAATTTTGTCATTTTATATGACTCATCATGTAAGTTGTCATCTAGAAACATGGAGATAAAATGAGATAAGAAACAAAAATCTAAATTAGATAAAACAAGTTATATGGATAACAAATTAAAAAAATATTTGTTCAAGAAATAAAATTTCAGATAATAAATTTAATTAAAAATTTAATCAATATAAGCTTGTTGGGCGTGTTAGAAAACAAAAATGAGCATATTGGGCTTGTTAGAAAGTTAATACACTTATTGGGCCAATTAGGAAAACTACTGGGTTATAAAGCACATGAAATGAAAACAAATAAATATTGGCCCATAAAAATGAAATTAATAAATTTTCCATATAAAAATTCAAAAAGGAATTTTTGAGAAAGTTTATGTGCATGAAAAAGGTAACTAAAAATTCTAAACTCGTAAAAATTAATGAGCAAAAACCCTTTCAAAAGGAAATTATATTAAATAAAATAAATCAAAATTTCAAAAAGCTATATCCAAGATATTTTATTGAAATAAGTGAAAATATTTAAAATTTTAAACTCTGAAAAATTTTACCAAAAAAATTTACAAAAAAAAATTCATAATTTGAAACCAAGAAAATTCCAAAACTATGTTCAAATATTTATAAAAATGTGTTGAATTCAACATATTATGCAAAATATTAATTTATAAAATAATAAAGATGAAAATCTAAAATCTGCAACAAATTTTACCAAAAAAATTTACTAACAAAATATTCGCGATACTGTAAAAAATTTAAAATCAAATACTAAAATTTACCATTCAACACCTCATGGTATAAAATGTAATAAATGTTTTTTCATGAATATTGTTGATTTTCGGGTGGGTATCAGCATAAATACTGCATGAGTATTGATAAAAATATATGATAGTTAACTCCTAAAATTATGCAAAAAATTTTGGAAAAATTCCTAAAATAGGAAATTTAACTATGGTATTATCTGCAAAAATGAATTCTAAAATTTGATAAGAAAATATCTAAAAACAAATTTTTCTCCTAAATATTGGTCTTTTTTATCCGAGATTTATGTTTGATGACCCTCAAAACTGCACTTTTTATGTCATGTGCACAGGGGCCATTAATTATGACTAAATTGGTTTTAAAAATTCTAGTCTACTAGAGAAGGTCAGCCTCTACCAAAACGGCCACTAGATTCTTAGACTTGGATATTTAATACTTAAAAAAAGGGTCCGAATGAAATTAGGTGTTTATAGCCCTAAATCTTAAAGTGAGACTAAAATGGTTTTTTACCACGCCACATCTGATACGGTGTCTTATCCACATATTAGGTTGGAACCCTATTTAGAAGATAAGCATCAGTTTCTAAAGCATATCCCCAAAAAGATGTTGGAAGGTCGACTTTAGATATCATGGAACGAACTATGTCCAACAAGGTTTGATTTTTTTCTTTTAGACACTCCATTATGTTAGAGTTAATTATGATAGAATACCATTTCTAGCAAATGACCCATGAATTTTTGACTTAAGTATTCTTCTCCTCGATTGGATGTAAGAATTAGAATTTTCTTACTAGTTTGCTTCTATATTTCAGCCCTAAACTCTTTGAACTTTTCAAATGCTTCAGACTTGTATTTCATTAAGTACACATACCATACCTAAAGTAATTCTTGGCAAAGGTAATGAAGTACAAGTACCTATTTCTAGCCATTGCGTTCATTGTTCCACATACATCAGAATGTACTAAGCCTAATAAACTAATGGCCCTTTTACTTTTACTAGTGAAGAAAGTCTTATCACTTTCCAAGAAGACAACACTCACATATCCCACATGATTCATAATTAAATGGGTCGAGATAACCTTATTTGTGTAACTTGGCTATTGAGTCTTTGTTGGATCAGTCTTCTTAGCTAATAAGTTTAAGGTAGATCAAAGCTAATAAGGAAACTCGAATACCACTTGAAGGGTCTTATCCAAGGCATCAAATGCTCATTATTTGGATTTTGCAAATCAATTTAAGAACAAAATTTTAAATAAAATTGAAAATTAAAGATAAGAGGCAACACATATCAAATAGCATCAATGGATCATCTTAAAGCACTTTGATCGATCTCTATATATCAACAAAGAAAGAATCATACCTCAATCTAAAGAAATCCACTTCGATCAAGCCTAGTTATCATAAACTAAAGCTATCCACACATTTAGACTCTAATGGTGATCCACACAAGTGACTTAGAAATCCTTTGAAAAGGGAGACACTCTAATGCCAAAATCCATACTAGCGGATTAAGTTTCCAACCTTCCCCAAGTGATCTCTCTATACACTAAAATCAAAATTAGAGAAAAAATGATTTCTCCTTGAAATTTTAAAAAAAAAAATGGCATGAAAATCAATATAGCTGTAAATCACTCTATAGAATATGAATCGGCACTTTAAGGTTTCTCCTTTATTTTAAAGATTGCACCAAGTAGGGTTTAAATACCTCATTAGGCCTCCATATAATGGTAATAAATGTAAATTTACTTGGTTAAGAATAAATTATATTTATAGACCAATATTGGCATCTGGCAATGTATCAAGGCCACCCAATATGCAAAAATAGTCAAATTGTTTTTTACTAGCCTTTTAATGTATTGTATCTAAGTGTAATTCAATCCCTTCATCATACATCTCAAAATAGGTAAGAGTCTGGTGCAATGTCTACTTTTCACCTATTCCATATTAGTATGTAGCCTTTATGTTTCGATTCCATAATTAATATTGCCTTGGCCAAGGTCTTCGAGTTAACACAAACTAAGAACAAATAGGATACGTCCTTTTATATCACTAGGTGATGAATGATACCTAAAACCATCCTTATTTGGTGTTCATCTCTTGTAAACCCATTTGCAATGATCTCTAAGTATGATAATTCACATACAAAGTGATTTGGAGTTATAAGTTTAAGGATCACTTACACTACTAACACATGAGAGTATTTGCATAGGTGCTTGAGTGAAATATCAAATGAAACTCTTATAGTTGGTCATGTTTAATGAACTTGTTCTCATAACAAGCACTAGTATGATGCCTCAAGTATTTTTATACTTTAACTTATGATATTAGTTGTATGCATCCTTTGCATCAAGGTTTTCATATACCAATCTTTGTGCATTATCCATACCTTATCTTGACAATATGATGATTAAGAACGTTTTCTAGAAACTATACTTTGATGCATAGGGATCTTATAATTGTAACTCTTTACAATTTCTTACAAAGCTAATGTGATTCATGGGCTTCATCTGCATAGTATTTAAATAACCAATAACGGATTAATCTTATAGATAATGAAACACCTCATATTATATTAATCAAATATAATTAAGTTACATGAAATAACTAAATGCGAGTGTATTATAAGTTTAACTTATTGGCTTGCAGGGCTTACATTAACATTCCTATCCCTTGGTTTAACTTGGAAACTAACAAAGAAGCTAAAAATCTGAACTAGACGTACCAACATTATTTATTAGACTTGGTTTTAAGATAAAATTTCTAGATGAAAAGACAATTAGCCGGGCTAGACCGTTCAACCTTATTGTGTTAATCTTCTTGACACCAGCCAGTTAGCTGGATCTAGCCTATCGATATCACTAGGCTTGACTTTTTTGACATGGTCCAATTAGCTAGATCTAGCCTACCAGTAGCATTGGGCTTATTTTTTAACATGGGCCAATTAGCCGGTTCAACCTACTGTCATCACTAGACTTTATTTTTGACATAGGTCAATTAGTTGAGACTAGTCTACTGGCACCACTAGGCTTGATTTTTTACCTGGGCCAATTAGCCATGTTTTGTCTATTGGTGTCACCAAGCTTGATTTTCTTACATGTGCCAATTAGTTGGATTTAACATACTAGTGTCATTAGGCTTGATTCTTGACATGGGCCTATTAGTCAATATAGCCTACCTGCATCACTGGGCTTAATTCTTTGACATGGGCCAATTAGACAAGTCTAGACCACTGTATCACTTTTTTGACATGGGGTAATTCACTAGGTCTAGCCTACCAGCGTTGTCGCAATGTGGCTCGGATACGAATCCTGACTAGCCCGACTTGAAATGGCAAATGTATCCCATTATTTCTACGTATATCTATATAATGTTATTTTTTGGGGGGCTTATATCATGATTATTATTCTTTATTTTTTTTACTGGCAACCAAGTTGTCAAGATGAATCACTCACTTAACTTAGCTCTAAATAGTCGTTATGAAATGACCATATATTTGGAGTCACCACTAATTTTATTTTGGCTAGGTGAGATTGGACACTTACCGGAGTTTGGATCTTGAGCATTTCAAAATCCATTAAAATAAACTTCGAGGTTTGTGCTCATACCAAAGATCACCTGAAAGGGTCCGGGAGTCGGTTACAATCATAAGTAAGGATAGACCTTCTCGTGATGCCCGACAATTGGTACCATATTAATCATGTGTTAAAATAAATTTTATTTTATTTAATTTCAACATTTGATATTTAATTATAATTTCCATAATATTTTATTAAAGAGATTTATTATTCTGAGAAAGTCAGGTTTTAATGTTTTTAGAAATCAAAATTTTACTCGTACTCTTCCGGGGAACCAAGTGGACATGAATTCTCTATCGTATACCACTAGAAAACCATGCAAAATACAAAAGGTTTTATTTTCCCAAAATTGAAAAATCTTAAATTCCTATTTGAAAAGGATATCTCACTATTAAAATAATCCGTAAAATTTTTCACATATTCTGGTAGGTAATCCTATGTATTAATTTAATTAGGAGATATTGTTTTATTTATAAAAATAATTTTATTATTAAAAAATATAGACTCCATGACCTAGAAATGACCTAATATGATAAACATAATCTTAATGTGTACTTTCGACATGAAAGTAACCTGGTACTCATATAAGATATGGTTCTAATGCAAAATTATGAAAATACCTCTAGGGTATACCTTCTATATGAAAGTATCCAGATAACCCTTAAAGGACTTGAAAATAATTGAAAAAGGGTGAACCTATCCTAAATATGCACCTTTGGCCTAAAAGCATCATGATGCTTATCTAAGACTCGGCTCGAGAAAAATAACCATAATACCCTTAAGGTATACCTTCAACATGTAAGTATTTCAGCACCCTAACGGACACTAAAATGATCATAAAAGGCTAAACCAATCATAAATATTCACCTTTGACGTGAAAGTATCCCAATAAAAAAATTACCAAAATGCCCTTAAAGTATACCTTCGATGTGAAAGTATCCCAGTACCCCTAAAGGACACTAAAATGATGATGAAATAATGAACCTATCCTAAATATGCACCTTTGGCATAGAAGTATCTCAGTTACTATCTAGGACTCGGTTCAAAATAAAATTACTAAAATGCACCTAAGGTATACCTTCAACTTGACAATATCCTGGCAATCCTAATGGACCTTAAAATGATCTAGGAAGGCTGAACCAATCCTAAAAATTCACCTTTGGCATAAGAGCATCCCAGTGAGAAAAATTACCAAAATGCCTCTAAGTATACCTTCGACATAAAAGTATCCCAATAACCCTAAAGAAGACTAAAATGATGATGAAATTATTTTTCTACATTAAAGGTGAAAATTAGCATGTCAAACTGACTTAAAATGCAAAATTTGTAATTAAGCCCCTAAACTTCTAAAAATTACATTTCGTACCCCACGAAAATCGAGAGAATATGAAAGGTTTTGAAAATTTCTATATCTCTACGGAAGACTATAAGAATAATAAAATATTTAAGTCTGATAAAAATGACCATGCTACCCATAAATACTGAAATTTGCTCTGTAGTCCCTAAACTTTCTAATCTTGCATTTAGGTCCCTACATAAAAAAACACTAAAAAAATCATCAAACATGTGAAAATAAACATGAAAAAGACAGCGAACATCATGGCCTTGAAACAAAATTTTTCAAAATAGTGCCTAAACTTTTGTGATATTTACATTTAAATCCTTAAAAAACTACAAAATCTTACCAAAAATCAGTAAATCAAGTGAAAATTAGCGCAAAAATCATGGCAAAAATATACATGAGGGTTCAGCCAAGCACCTTTGGCCATAAAACGTATTTTTATGTATTTTGCAATTTAGTCTTTAAACTTTCCTAAAGCTGCAAAATGACCCTTAAAATGTTAAAACACCTAAAACATGTTCAAAACACACAAAAGCAGTTTGCAAACAACCATGAAACTCTTGGCCAACCCAAAAAAGGTACTTTAAAAAATTTAATACTTCATAGTTTAGTCCCTATTTTTACTAATATTGCAAAATGGCCTAAAAAATAAAGAAAACATAAAATTATCACAAAAATAGGCGTAAAATCATCATAAAAAATTCCAATCAGATTTGGCCAAGGTAAGGAATAAACATGCATCAATATTTTATAACACAAAATCATGAAAATAAGCATGAATAAATATCATTAAGTTTAAATACAAGATAAAATCATAAAAAAATGAATATATAAATATGTAAATTAACATATTAACTTGAAAATATTAAGAATAACAATATAAACATAAGCATACATATACAACAAAATTAATATCTTATCAACAACAACAATCTTTCATAAAAAAAATCAAGCTTTAACTAAGAAAAATTAGGTATAACAACAAATATATAGAAAATTGATTATTGTCAACATGTTAGCTTTCAACATGGATGAAAGTCAATGAGCTTAACATGTTTTTGACTCACAACAAAGAAGAAATATGATTGACATAAACAAAAATTACAAGATTCATGATGAAATTACCTAAAAAGCTTCAAAACTTAAAATTTCTAAGAAAATTGGCTAAATTTGGCTATGGAAGGCATTTGTTATTTGAGAAAATTCTCCATGGTTTTCCAAGGTTGGGGGATGGCAAAAAAAACGGTGGTCAGTATATGGCCAAAAGTTTCCTTAGATTTTTTTCTAGGAAACTTTTTTTTATTTTATTTTTTATTTTTTTGTTTACTATTAATTTGATTTAATGTTAATTGATTTTGATTTGTTTTAAATTAATTGCTTTTGTTATTTATTGGATTATGCCAAGCATGATATCACCAAGGTCTGGATAATTTTGGAAGATATTTATATAATTTGTAAAATTATACCGTAAAAATTAATTAGAATGATTAAATTGTAAAAATTATAAATTATAAATTTGAAATAGAATTTCATATGATTAATTTAATTTAATCTAATAATAGAACAGTTTTTTTAATTTATAGAAAAACATCAAAAGTAACAAACTCATAAAATTTTATGAGAAAAACCCTTATCGAGAAAAATTATTATATGTAAAAAATGCAAAACTCAAAAATAAATTGAATTTTTCAAAACTAATTTGCAATTATTTAAAAAATAATATTTGAAGAATTTTGAAAATTATAAACTCAAAAAAATCTTACCGAAGAAAAAAAATTTACAAGTAGAAAACTCCATGTCTCGGTAACAAAAACATTCTAAAACTCATAAAATAAATTAAAATTTTCAAAATAGTTTGAATATGGATTAAATAATAATAATATTTAAAGAAATCTAAAAATTATAAACTAAGAAAATTTTGCCTAAAAATTACGGAGTAGAAAACTTCGTAGTTCAAAAATAGAAGAATTTCAAAAGAAAAATGCAAAACTGATAAAAATAAAAGGAATTTTCCAAAACTGATTTAATATGAGTTAAATAATAATATTTGAAGAATTTTAAAAGTTATAAACTAAAAAAAATCTTCTTGAAAAAAATTTACAAAGTAGAAAACTCTGTATTTTAAAAATAGGAAAAAATGAAAAACTTATAAAATAAAATAAATTTTGGAAAAACTGATTCAATGATAATTAAATGCAAAATTTTAATGAATTTTGAAGTTGAAAACTTGAGAAAATTCCACCATAAAATTTTACAAATAAAGGAAAGCTAGTAGTTCAGAATTGAGAAAATTTCAAAGAATACATTAAAACTCATATAAAATGAATTAAATAAGATATATCGTCCCAGATATTAATTTACAAAATGGGAAAGATGAAAATCCAGAATCTGAAATAATTTTACTAAGAAAATTTTACGCGTATAAAACTTACAATACTGTGAAAAATTCAAAATTAGTCACAAAAATAGACAACCTGACTTCCTGTGGTATAAATGCCAATATGAATTTTTCCTTGATATTTTTAATTTTTTGAAGTACATATCGGCATAAAAACCATGCAGGTATCGGTACATTATACGATAGTTAACTTCCCAAGTTTAATGAAAAATTCTCTAAAAATTCCTAAAAATGGAAAATTTGACCATAATATTATTCGTGGAAATAAATTTTCAAAATTTTGACAAGAAAACATAAAAAATGTTTTTTTTCTTAAATATTCGTCCTTTATATCCAAACTTAGAGATCAAAGAGTGATTCATTTTTTATCATGTGAACTTGCAGCCTTTTAACTATGAATAAAAAGGTTTTAAGAATGTTTGATTTATCTGAAAAAGATCATTCCTAATGAGGGTTCCTATTAAGTTTTATATCTCGGATATTCAGGATTATCAGAAAAGAAAAATGGGACCTAGACGAAATTAGGTGTCTACAAACGTTAATAAGCTTGCTTTTTGACTTAGGCCAATTAGCTAGGTCTAGCCTACTGAGTCACTAGGCTTATTTTTGACATGGGCTAATTAAACTGAGTCAAGCCTACTAGCATTAATGGGCTTAATTTTTTTGATATGGGCTAATAAGTCAGGTTTAGCCTATTGATGACACTGTGCTCGATTTAGACATGGGCTAATTAGCTAGGTCTAGCCTACCACTGTCATTGGTATAGATACCTAATTTTGTCTAGGCCCTTTCCTTGATAGTCTTAAAATATTTAAGACTGATAATTAGGTAATCATCCTAGTAGAGGTTGACCTCCAAGTGGATGGGCATTTTTAAGACCCATTTAGTCATACCTAAATGGTCGCTCATGCACGTGATGGAAAAATTGCCATTTTAAGGGTCATAGAGAACAAATCTTAGATTAAAAAAGGATGAATATCAAGGTAAGAAATTAGCTTTTAACTCATGAAATTTTGAAAATTGCATTTACATATGATATTACGATCAAATGTCCTACTTTTAGGAATTTTTTGAGATTTTTCATGAAATTTTAGGAGTTGGCTGTTGTACATTTTTATTAATACCTATGTAGTATTTATGCTAATACTACTCTGAAAAATAAAAATCTTTAAGAAAAAAATTGTATTGGCATTTTATAGCACAAGATGTCAAGCTGTCAAATTTATTTACTAAATTGGAATTTTTCACAATACTATAGTGTCATGCTTGTAAAATTTTTCCAATATAATCTGCTCTGGATTTCAAGTTTACATTTTTATTATTTTTATAATTTAATATTTTGAGCAATGTGTTGAATTTAATTCATTTTTGTAAATTTGAACATATTTTTTTTGGAATTTTCTCAATTCCAATATAAAAGGTTTTTCTTATTAGTAAAATTTTTTTGTAAAAATTTTTAGAGTTTAGAATTTAAGTATTTTCACATATTTTGATAAAATAGAATTTTTAACTTTTGAAATTCCAATTCATTTTTATTAAATGTCAATTTTCCTCTGTAAGGGTTTTTTCTCATAAAGTTTTATGAGTTTGGTGTTTTTTAATTGCATTTTTCTTGCACATAAAATTTCTTAAAAATTTCCTTTAGAATTTTTATATGAAAATTTTATTTTAGTGGGCCAAAATTTATATTTTTTCCATTTCATGGGCTTTAAAACCCATTAATTTTCGGAATAGGCCTAATAAGCCCATTAACTTTCCAACAAGTCCAATAAGCTCATTTTTGTTTTTTAACAAGCCCAATAAGGTTATTTAAATTTTTAATTAAATTTAATATGTGAAATTTTATTTCTTGAGCACATAATTTCCAATTTGTTACAATCTAATCTATATAATTTATTTTTATCCAAATAAGATTTGTTTCTCATCTAATCTTATCCTCATGTTTCTAGATGATGAATCATTCATGATGACACAAACAAGATGTAAAAAAAATATTAATTTAACTTTATAAAAAAAGTGGCAAAAATCTAGAAAGGTAATAAAAATCAAAAAATGAAAAAAAAAAAAAGAAAAGATGGCCATTTGGCCAAGGCATTTTTTCCAAGCCTTGGCTAAATCCTACCCTTAATAAATATAGGAGGAAGTTTCAAGACACGGAGAATGGCTTCCATGGCAAAAAATGGGTATTTTTCCTTAAGAATTTTGAAGTTTTTTCAAGTTTTCAATCTTTAAAGGTAGTTTCACTTAGAAAAACTTTGATTTTTGTTAATTTCCTTCATATTTCATCTTTTAGTGAGCTTAATGATCAGTTGTGCTCATGGATTTTGATCCATGTTGAAAGGCCAAGTGTTGAAGCCATGAACAATTTCTTGATTTAGTTCTTAAATTTGATTCTTCTTAGCAAAAAATTGATTTTCATTAGGAAAACATGTTTTATGTTGATATGTTGTGTATTTTATCATGTCAATATGTTCATGTTAATATTATTTTCGCTAGTATTTTCATGTGAATAATTTATAAAGTATGTTTATTTGTTGGTTTTTCAAGATTTTATATAAGTTCATGTTGATTTGAGATCGGTAAAAATTTGGATATGTGTTTATCTTGTTATTTATGATGCTATGTTTGAAAAAAAATTGATCTTGCTTATTATTGATGATGATCATGGCCTTTGATAAATTTTCATGCTTGTTATAATAGTACTTTTGGACTATTTTATGATGTTTAAAAATTATGAGGTCTAAAAATAATTTACCCAAAATTTTTAAAGGCCTTGGAAAGGTTTGCCAAGCTTGGCCTAACCTTGTATGGTTATTTTGTTAAGTTTTTTATTTTTTTAGACCATTTTATAATTGTGGAAAATATAGGAACTAAATTTTAAAAACTGGAAAATTTTTTCTAAGGCCATGTAATTTGGCCGACTGCTTTATATATCTTTAGGAGTGTTTTTCATGCATTCTAAACATGTTTAAACACTTATCATGTATTTTTAACTTTTTATGGGCTTTTTTGCAATTTTACAAAATTTAAGTGCTTGTGTACAAAGCTTGAAAAAACTGCTCCATGGCCAAAGGAACTTGGCTGAATGCTTTTTATAAATTTTTGTATCTTTTCCTTATTGATTTTGATGTGTTTGGTGTTTGATTATGTATTTCATTTTATTTAAGGATTAAATTGTAAATTAGAAAGTTTAGTGAGCTTTTAGGAAAAGCTTACATTTTAGGGTTAAAAAGGTCTTCTCACATCTAATTATCCATTTATAGTATTTTGGTTATTTTATAACATTTTTAAAATTTTTAGCCATTTAGGGTTAAATGTAATTTTGGGAAACTTAGGGACCTAGTAGCAATTTTTGCA
The DNA here is from genome assembly GCA_038382065.1 of Adansonia grandidieri. Classification (NCBI taxonomy): domain Eukaryota; kingdom Viridiplantae; phylum Streptophyta; class Magnoliopsida; order Malvales; family Malvaceae; genus Adansonia; species Adansonia grandidieri. The sequence continues at coordinate 32,041 of JBBYHK010477959.1, read as the reverse complement.
TTTTTAGGTCATATCTGATGTCAAAGCTACACACTTAGGGTAAAATTGTTATTTCATATCATTATCGAGTCCTCTAGGGTACCGAGATACTTATATGTTGAAGGTATACCTTACCGGCATTTTAATAATTTATGTTAGAATTGAGTCTTTTATGATCATTGGGATACTTTTATGTCGAAGGCGCATAATAGGGATAGGTTTATCTTTTTATGAGGTTATCTAGTCTTTTAGGGTTACCGAGATATTTTAACATCAAAGGTAAACCTTGGGGACATTTTAGTAATATACATTAGAACTAAGTCCTATGTGATCACCAGGATACTTCTATGTCAAAGGTGTACAGTAGGAATAGATTCATCCTTTTATGATATCATCAAGTGTTTTAGGTTATCGGGATATTTTCATGTCGAAGGTGTACTCTAGGGACAATTTAGTAAATTAATTTAAAATTGAGTCTTTTAGGGTCATCGTGATACTTTCATGTCGAAGTTGCACTTTAGGGGACATTTTAGTCTCTTTGACCAAACTCGAGTCCTTAGAGTCTAGTTTTGTAGTTTTCATCAATCTTAGGATAAATTTTTATTATTTCTAGTAAAATTAGAAGTTTTAAAATTAAGGCAATATCTCTAAGTTAAAGTAGTACATAGAGTTTCTTTTAACATATGAAAGGGGTTTCACGAATTATTTTAATTACGAGATATCTTTTTTCGCAATGAGAAAATCAAGATTTTTTTGAATTTTGTAAAAATAAAAACTTTCATACTCCTTCAGCCCTCCGGTGGGGTGCGAAAGATATTTTAGATTTTTTTGAACCTTTCGTATTCCTCCAACTCTTTGGTGGTGTAGTAAGGATAAAAACTTTTATGTTCCTCTAGTCCTCCAGTGGGGTGCGAAAAATATTTCGATTTTCAAAAATATTGAAAAATCGATGTTTTCATATGAAATAATAAATTTGTTTTATAAAATTTTATTTTGATATATGGGAATTAAAATTAAATATCAGATATTAAAACTGTATAAAGATCAAATTTTAAGTTAACATGTGATTAATAAGGAACCGATTACTAGAAGTCATGAGAGGGATCAAACCTTACTTGTGATTATAACCGACTCTAAGACTCTTTCATATTATCTCTGGTATGAGCGCAAACCTCAAAGTTCTTTTAAAGGTTTCATAACACTTGAAATACAAACTTCTAAAGGTGACCAATCTCACCTAGCCAAAATAGATTAGTGGCGACTCCAAGATAAATAGTTGTTTCACAATGACTATTTAGTGTTAAGGTCAAGTAAGCAATTCATCTTGACAAATTAGTCCTCGAAAATGATAAAAACAATAATGATATGGCACCTAGAAATAAATAATAATGACATAAAGAGATATATAAGAACAAGAGGTACACTCACCTTTTAAGTTAGGCTGGTAAGAATTCGTCTCCAAGTTATGTTGTAACAATTGGGCTTGATTTTTTTTTTTTTCCATGGGCCATTATTTAGGCTAGCCTACTAGCATCACTAGGCTTGATTTTCTTGACCTTTGCCAAGTAGTCGAATCTAACCTACCGACATCATTAAATGTGATTTTTGACAATGGCCAATTTCATTGGGCTTACCACATGGCTAGCTAGCTTGGGTTTTGACTCTTGTTTTATTCATAAAAAGGGCATCATGTTAGGTTCTTCCATAAAGGAATTCACACATGATATGTAAGGTGTGTTCTTATGATGTAGATGTTGGCATGAATGCAAATGTTTTTAAAATGATGCATGTGCTTGTTATCCTTTTATGTAGAGGCATAATGCTACTTAGCAAACAAGATATTTCCTAAAAAGGCTAAAAGGGTTGATTGCCTCTTTTTCTTTTTATATTGTTATGTATTATCCTTCAGATGTTCTGCATTAATCGAGGATTGTTAGATCCTATCGAGGTCTATGCCAATCTCTTGCCTCTTGGCATTTTACCGTTTTGTGGAAGAGTGGTTTGCTAATTTGTTGACTTTTCAAGAGTGACCTTGTTGGTGAAAAAAAAACATAAGATCTTTGATGATCTCGAGCTTCTGACCTTTTCTTGCTCCAGCCTATCTTTTTTAATTTTGACTTTGAAGTCTTCAAGGCATCTCAACTTTCCCTAAGAGGACAATAAAACAAGGTCAGTGTTCCTTGACTCAAGACTAAACTTTAATATCCTTATGTTATAAGGTTTCATCTCTTTGTTCCAAGTGAGTCACATCCCATGTGTCATGAATCATTTTGTTATAACATTCAGCAAATCAAACAAAACTTACCCCAAACAACTATTTTCTAGACTAAAAGGTGATGATAGCTCATGTTCATTTGATTTCAAAGCTTTAACAATCAATGATCCTTCCTAAAGGTGTTCTTGACTAAGGTAAATAATCAATTTTTTTTATATGTTTTAGGCAATTTAGGTGAGATATGGTGACATGAAAGGTCAAGAGTTTGAAAATGTTGACAAATTATGACCGCGACTTGATTTTGGCCAAAAATATTAGAGCTTGGATTAGTTAACACCATGGAGTCAAGAGTCGATGTGAAATAATCAAAGGTTTAGACTTTCATAAATTGATCAGGAAGAAAAGACAAACATTTGCCCACTTAGATTTCTTAAAACCTTATCATGAAACTCTCTAGGTTTTCAAGTATGGTTGTTTGACAAGTGCTAGTCTTGGTTGGTGACACTTGTTCTTAGAAGGTTTTTTGGAAAGCCTCATAGGTAGGTATTGGTCCTACTTGAGGGGTATTAATCAAGGGAGTATTTTAATGGAGGTTTTGGAAATTGGACCTTTTGTCTTGACTAGTAAAGGTTCTAGACATTTTGAGATTTTAAAAGTTTGACAACCTTTTAATTGGATGGGATGATTTTCTTTTTGTGGCTAATTAGGTAACATCGAAGATGATTTCAGGATTTTTGACTTTGTCTATAGAATACCTTTTTTTGAGTTTTCACCTCAAAGCTTCATTCTTTTCTTTCTTAACTTCTTTTTTTAATTGCTTCATTATTTCCTTAAGGAATCATAAAATTTTTATTGCTTCATCAATTTAAATAGCCATGCTTGATCAAAACGAAATTTCTAAGGTATGTAATGCAAGCCAGGGTTGAGGTTTTCAAAGAAAGGGTATACAAGCCCAGATTCCATGTGTAAGGGTTATCGGATCAAAAATCATTTTTTAAGGTTTCTATCCCTAGGTGCCCTTATTTCATTTTCTTTAGTTCCTTCCATTTGATTTGATTTTGACTTCGATTTTTGACTTTGTTCTTTAGTTCCTTCCATTCTTTTTTTTCTCTCTTTTCACTTTGACTTTTTTTTTTTTTTTACTTTTTGAAGGAAATTTAGACTTTGCTGACTTAGTACATTCCATATTTGGCCCCTAATTTTAAGCATTTTGATAATTGTAGTGTAGGCATTTGCCCCATTTTCCCTAAAAAGCATTCCATGCCTCTAATGTGGAGAGTGATCCTTGATCAAGGTTTTTAAAATAATGAATTCCTCAAGCTTAAAATGGTAGCAAAGGGCATGATTTTATAGTTTATAAAAGGATAAAAAGAAGATAGCTGTCTTTCATTTCAAACACAATTGTCTAAACTGATGAGTCATTCTTTGGCACAAGGTTCTCTTATAAAACATATTAAATGTCTTAATCACATGATGTGGCATTCAATCTTATTTTCCTTTTTCTTTTTCTTTTTCTTTTCCAAAGTGCATGCTTGATACTTTTTTCTCTCCTAGTTTAAAGGCATGTTCTTAGAATCACTAATTTGACGAAGCTATGGATGATTTTAAGTTTTGGTTGACTAACAGAAGGGTTTAAAATGGTTGTGAGGGAGTCTCATATTTTGTTTTTCAAGTAGGCTATGAAGATTTGCTTAAAGAGTAAGAACGGTGCATTTTGATTGTGTTCCCCTTCAGTCAATGATTTTGGGAAAAGTTACGGTGTCCATACTAAGTGTTGTCTAAAAGGATTCAAAGAGTCCCAAGATCTTAACCCAATCTTATCACATGTTAAACTGCTCATCCATTTCCCTTAAGAGTGGGTCTTGATTGTCCAACTTTCAAGCAAACTGAGGGAAAGTCCTTTAGGTTGTTATCTTCTTGATGTGGTTTTTTTTTATCTTCAAGGTAACTCAAGGTGCTAGCATGTGGGATAAGGGTGAAGTTTTTTGACAAGGTAGATTTACCCTTAAAATGATCACTGATTGGCCAAGACTATCAATTTTTTTCTCAAGAAAATTATTGCTACCTTCGAAACTAGAAATTTATCACGTGGGATTGCCATGGAGATTCAATATTCATAATAAAGCATGATGCACGATGATTGCAAATAATCATTCATTCATTTGAATCCAAAATTCATATTCCTTCATAAATGAAAAGTATGTACAAAATTTGAAGAAAGATAAAAATTGCCCCAACTAGCATACTACTCAGAGTCTTATAGCTTCTAGATTGGTTGCTCTTAATAAGCATCCATAAACTCCTTGATTTTTTTTGAATTTTCATTTATGATGGTTTGACCTTTTTTTTTGAGTGCCTCACAATTCTTCATAGTATGTCCTCCTGCCTTTTGGTGATACTCACACGTAAAGTTAGGATTGTACCATTTTGTATAAAGAGGTTTTCTAAGCCTTATTGGGATAGTGGAGATCATTTGGTTCTAGATCAGCACAAAAAAAATCTTCATGTAAAAGACTAGCTCGGAGTGGTGCACCTTTGTCCTTTTTCTCTCACGTTCTTATGAATAGTTCAAGTTAACCTCTGATTTGACTCGCATCTTTAAGACATAATGTAGATGAGTTGGTATAAAAGGTGCTAGAGCATATGGTTGGATCTATTGAGGCTAATGGTTAACTATAGGTTAAAGGTGAAGATAGAGTCTGAATAGATCTACTTATGTTGCCTAAATTGGTCATTCGTTCTTGTTATTGGATCAAAACTTGCTCATCCATTTCACTTTCAAAAGGTATTTTAGCTTTGGCACCTTTGATTCTCCCTCTTTTGATCTTATTTTTGATTTTACCCACAGTGAACAGTATGTACCTAAATTTTACGAAGGCATTGTTGACCATTTTATCATAGAAGAGGGATAAAAGAGTATTCAAGAAGTAAGCAATCATTTTCCTATAACTAAAAGGTGATTAGACTTGTGCTGCTATGGCATTCCATCTAAAAGGGTAGTTTTTGTAGCTTTTGTGAGATTCCTTTTCCATATTCTAAAGAGTCCATTAATCAGGAGCTATCTCTAATAAGCACCTATATTATCCTAGAAACGTGCAAGCCAAATCTTTCAAAGTAGATATTTGGCATCCTTCTAGTTGAGAATACCATTTAGATGCTGCCCTAGTCAAAGATTCTAGAAAGATATGGATAAGTAACTTTTTATACCTAACATATTCAGCCATTTTGAGATAGTAGGCAATCACATGCATCTTCAAGCAACTAACCTCATCATATTTCTCAAATTTTAAGACCTTGAATTTTGGCAAAATGGTTACATTGGGGACCAACGAGAGTTCTTTAGCATTATTGAACCCATTTCATTATTCCATAGCTCAGATTCTTTCTTTGAGCTGGTCATATTTCTATTGTGTTTTTGAATCTAGAATCTTCCTTGATGGATTTAGTCTTGACAGCTCTGGATCATAAGCTAATTGCAAAGGCACTAGGCCAAAGAGTTCATCCAATTGAATTGCATGATCTTTTCTCTTCATTTTACCAAAAAAAGAAATGCCAATTAGCTTTGAAGATATATTGTCTTAGCATTGTTCACTTTCATTATTATCATGCTTGAGTGAATGGAAGGGTAAATGAATAAATGAGTGAATTGATTATGTCATGGGTCATTAATTGGGTCAAAACACAAGGGAAATCATTATGAAAGTGGCAAGGGTTCAAACTGTAGTTCAATCATTAGCATCCCATAAACTCAAACTTATTCCTTATCATTTTGTTGATGTTCTCAATACATAGAATTTCTCTAACAAAATTTCAAAGAACAAGTAAACATTTTTTTTAAATATTCTCATATTTTGACATCCTAGTACTTCTAAAAGCGTAAAAAAGTTTAATCATTATCTTTCATCATTGAGAACTTCACTCGATCTTCTAAAGTCCTTGATCAGCTAGCATCCGTAATTCACCCCAAATTACAAGACTTAGAGTTAATAAGGCTTTGTACTATTCGCTTGAATGATTAACACATTTTAGTCTCATGCACACATTTTAGTCTCATGCCCTAGTGCACAATGTGGTAGTTGTAATAGGCTTTATCATTAAACTACTAAGGGTGTAAGGGCTTTTTCTCGAAGACATAGACGGAAGTGACCAAGTGTCCTTGGTGTAAAAAGGATACAACTTTTTATAAGTCATTAAGATGGAATCAAATTTAGGCTTTCCTCATGATCTTTTCTTGTACTTAAATCATAGGATGGTTGTGAGGCAATGATAGGATATCTTGTTCTGGAAGATATGTTAATCTATAATGATTCAGTGCCAGGGTGTTTAGTCTCAATTATTGAGGGAGGTGCGATAATAAAGGGTTTGGTGTTGGTCACTTTAGGTTCGAATACTTGCATTTTTTTATCCAAAAAATGGGTCATGTAATGTATGGAATTGAGCTATTGGGATGGTGTCTCTTGGGAATAATTTGTCTTCATTTGACCAAGGCTTGCAAGCATCCCTATTAATTTTGATAATTGTCCCCTCATATTCTAGATATCTTGTCCAACCCCTTTGATGGTTCCCTCTAATGTGCTAATCTACACCTTTGATTGATCTGCCATGACCTAACCTATTGATTTATTGCAGAGATGATGCCTATCTTACATATTCCTTCCCAAGAAGGCTAATTAAAGCCCCTATAATTTTATGACCTGTTCTTTCATTTCTCAAACATCCTGCTCGAGCTCTTCTTAGATGCTTTTTAAAGTACTGATTCTTGCTTGCGACTAATCCCCCATGTTATGACCTTTTCAATTCAAGCAACAAATTAAATTAGCAATATGTAATGATTTGTGCATGACCATGCTAAAGAATGATGGCTGATGAAACATATGCCATGAATGCAAAAGGCTAAAAAGGTATGGAAGTGATGCAAAATGCTATAAACATATTAGGGGAAAATGATGCCCTAATACCACTCTTATTTTATTGATTTCTCTATTTTTTTCCTTTTTTTTCTTGACTTGATTTATGACTTTTTTGGATAGATTTTTTATTATATTTTCTTAACTGACTTTTCTTTTTTATTCGTCATTTTCCCCTAAAGTATGACTTCTTGACTTTTTATTAAGGAAAATAACCACAAAGAATCTCGTGTTTATGATCACAAAGGCAGAATGAGCAAAGAAGTAAATTTAATGAAAGTTTGCCCTGAGTAAAACACCAAGGTGTTACAAGGCCTTTAAGGCAATAGTAGAACCAAAGACAATAGGATCTCAGTTAACACGAACAACCAAATGGCCTATCCAGATCAAATTTATTCCTGACAGAACAAAACAATGGCTTTCAAGGCAAGGCTTGATTCAGGCTATGACATTTATTTGTCTCTGCCTAATGCTTGATGGACATCACTCATAACAACCTATCTAGGTTGAATTTGTCCCTAAGGAGATGATACGATACATTCTCAGACCTAAGTAATGACATTCGTATATTATTGCTTGTAAGGAAAAGGACAAAATGGCATTGGCCATCGATCGGATGGTGTAATAGCATGCCCCTTCAAGCTTATCCCTAGTGAGGCAATATGGTACCTCTCATGATCATAGGTGACTATATTTGTTTGTCGTCACCTGAGAAACAAAAATCAAGTGATAATCATCCGTTAGGTAGCATAACGACATGCCTCAAGAAGCCACAAAGACGTATGAGGTCTCAAGGGGCACAAAGAATGAAAAACACAAGCGACTATATTCATTTTGAAGGGAACACTTTTTTCGTGAAGCTTGATCTCATGCAAGTATTAGATTTCAAAAATGTCAAAACATAAACATAAATGCAATGGAAATAGCAAAGAAATAGCTAAACTTCCTTACAGATTTTTAGGGAGGGACTTACATGTAGTAAACAATAAAAATTTAATTCAAGATCTAACCATCCATATGATGATAAGATACCTTAAGTTTTGATGTTGAAATCTAAACAACAAAGCACCAAAAAACTAGTTTCTTGAATGATTCTTAAGACCACAAGCAGCAAACATGTCCTGCCTTTAACGTTTATCTACACGGGCATTTGTTGAAACCTACTTGAGGCTCGGTGGTTCTCCAATGCTAGCTAGAAGTTTCAACCCTTAACCAAAAGGTAACTTTAAATCTTGAATCAAACTAGAACCAAGAAGAGAGAATAGAGGAAGTTTATGCCAAGCACAAAATCTCTTAAGAAGATGATGCAAACTAGGGTTTGTGTTTAGGTTGGAATATTTTTTAGAAAAACTAAATTTTATCTTATTAAATATTATCTCAAGATATATAATAACCTTCTATCTCAAAATTAGGTTAAAATTCTCTCTTAAGCATTCAGACCATTATCTATAAATACCAGCTTAATTTGACCTCTAGATAGATTTAGAATGGAATAGTTTTGACCTAGTTAAAACTCCCTAGACCAATTGAACTTATTCTCTTTGTTTTAGGTTAATTAAATGGTCAGCTATTCCTCTATCTCATGGCCAAAATACCCATGAAAGTTGGGCCAAAGAAAACGGCCAACAAGCTTGGTCCATATATGGCCTAATTTAAGGTATTTAAGGTCAGACTTGTGTTTAGTTGAATTTAATCCAATTAATTCAATTTTATTTATTCTGAGTAAATAATATTTATTTACTAAATATAATTATCAAATAATTATAAATAAATAAATAAATTGGAAACATAACTTTGTTAGTATATACATATCCTTATAGATTTTATCACTATAAAATCCTTAATTTAGTGAAAACTATTTTTAAGTCAATTTTAATATTATTTAATATTAATTGCGAAATAATTAATATTACAATAATATTGAAAGGGATAATAAATAATTATTAGGATAGGATATTTTATTTTAAATCAAATCCTGATTCCAGCTGAAATCCTATTTTAACTAGAACTTATGCTTGGCCACCTTTACACTTCATGCCTTAATTTAGATAGTATTTAAATAAAACAATCTTATTATTATTAATGTCTTAATTAAACAACAAAATCTAGATTTCACAAATCTAATTTTTCCTTAATAAATGGACCTTTCAATTAAGTCCTTCATTCAAATTACCTTTTATTTAATTAAATCATACTTAATTAAATCTCAGAATTAATCTAATAGTTCTACCTTATTGTGTGTGAGCTGTTAGGTTTCCAACATATTGGCAACAAAAATACATAATCTCATTAATCATGTTCATAGATCAAGAGCTGGATTTAGCAAACCATCATGACTACCTAAATGTTGAAGAGTCAATGTGCCCTTATAAAAGCCTTTTAGTAATTAGCCTATCAATGTAGTACTGTCCTTTCACCATATATCCCATATTAAGGATGAGCATGGTGCAGTGTCTACCCAAACCTCTATCCATATTAGTTCTTACAATTTATGGTCATGTCCATTGATCTATAAGGAACCATTCCTTATAATCCATTTATGCTCTGACCAGAGGCTTTATTCTAATTAATCATAATTAAGAGTACTCAAGATATTTCTCTATTGTCACTCAGAGTTGTGAATCCTCTCTAGATCACTGATTTATCTACCATATGATTTATGCTATACCCAAAACCACCCTACCATAAGCATCCATTTATTGTACACCTATTCAAGATGGAATCAAAGCAAACACTTTTCATACGAGATGACCTAGTATAAAAAATCTAAGGATTATTACATGAGAGCATATTCCATAGACACTTGAGTGACTTATACCAAATAGAGTTCTCATTCAAGCCATGTCCAATGAACTTGTTTCCATAGAACAAACACATATATGCTATACCTAAGTATCTTGTATACTTTAACCTCTATGAGATCAAAAGGTTGCATGCCTTCCATACATGGAGGCTTAGCATATACTTATTTTTATGCATTGTTAGTGCCCTATATTGGCAATACAATGACTAGGAACATTTTGGAAACATTGCTTTGATGCATAAGGATCCCACTGGTACAACTAATTTCTTAACTTTGCAAGGTGCTTCACGGGCTTTATCCAATTAATGTTTGCACGAGTGTCAATCACGCCACTAACATGAAGGAAAAGCTATGTTAAATTAACTTAGTAACATGTATGTAGTCATTGGACCATGTATCCCATGTCCCAATTTGATTAGTTCAAGGGCATACACTAACATCTCCCACTTGCACTTGAAATAATTGTTACTATCTACATGTCAGAGAATATGTCAATTCATTTTTGATAATTGAGTCATAAAACTATTTAGATCATAATAAGACTTTGATATGGGTCAATTGTCTTACAATTATTAGAATCAATTCAATTAGCCTGATAGCTATTATCCAAAATAAATCATTTTCACAAGCCTATCATGAAACGATTTGTTTTATATCTTATGTATATAAATACGTACCTCTCTAGTTTGGAACTTTTTCCAAAATTACATCCAAGAATGTATAACTTTTGTTAGTTATTCATGTATATTAACTTTTAATAGTCTTATGCTTTCATGAATATTATCTTTTAATAATTCATGAACACTCTCGTTAAACATTGCATGTGTAAGACCTTTATGGAGTTCAATCTTAAAAAGATTTGAGTTTTAAGTTAATTGGGCTTAAATTAATCTATTGGTATAATTTAATAGACCATAATGTAGAATAATTCTACTAAGATTTGTTAAATAAAGGAACTTAAAAAGCATGGGATCCTGATGCTAACAAAAAATATATGCTCAAAACATTTATCATAAAAGAAACTTCCTATTTTGTTCGAGCCAACATCTGAGACATCAAGTGTTGCTTTTTAAAGCATCATCTAGTCTATTAAGATAAGCACATGATAGTTATCCATCATTCTTAGCTAAGGTAAAGTTTCTGGGAGGCCAATGGTACATAAACTCCATATTCACATGGGTGGGTATCGATACATGGCTTATAAGTATTGATACAAGGCTTCCAAGTCATCAAAATCCTAAAAACCAAAGCTTGTATTGACACAAGATATTGTTTATCGATAGTCTTCACTTTTGTATCGATACAGTAGGTCTTGGTATTGATACTAGGTTAATTCAAAACTAAAATGATGCTTTTCGGTAAATATGTATCAATATAGGCCATGAGGTATCAATACAAGGGAAATATTGGTGCTTAGTATCGATGCACAATTCATGGTATTAAGACCATGGCAAAAATATGCTCTAAGAATTAATATAAGAAGCTTTATATCGATATTGGAAGGCCAAATTCATCTTACGTATCGATACAGATCTGATGTATCAATACGCAAGCTGTAATTTATCTATTTCATGCCATTTTCACACTTTCATACCATGACACTAAAACTTGGATTTGATGATGACTTTGACCTAGAAAATCATCCAAAATCATATATAATTTCATACAAATCATATGAACTTCATTTTGGGCTTAGACATTGGGTTTTAACATTTTTGAGTAATCCATTAAGCTTGTCGAAGGGCATTTCATGAGAAAATATGATTGTTAAAGGGCAAGCTTGACCTTACTCATAATACCAACTCATGCATGGTTTGTTACTACTGTCGAAGCTATGTTTCATTTAATGAAATGCTAAAATATTTCTTTTTGGAACCATGATTTTGTCTACCCCAAATTACTCAAATGCCTTATCATTCTTAGGTTTTTGAGGGCTGAAAATGAATTCTATATAAGATATGCTATGACCTCAACTGAAAAAAAACCCTTTACACACTTATATCAGCTCCACACTTATCAAAAACTTATCCAAGTAGCTTTCCCTCAGCCCCTCCAAAAGCCACCCTAAAACCTTCTAAAACCATCACCATTCTTCACAAAACCCTTTTCCATTGTCACCACAACCACTGAGCTTATTCTTAGACACTTTTTTTGCTAACTCATAGCAAAAGAAGGTAAGAAAAAGAGCTACAAGTTCAAGGATCTTTCTGCTCACCATTATCAATAACACCTTTCAAGCTTTTGGGTACATCTCTTATCCCTTCTCTTTTCTTTAATTATATTTGCATTTCCATCATTTTAATAAGCTTAAACATGCTGACCACAACCTTATCTTAGGATTTTCATGCATTTTATGGCCTTGGACGTGCTAGACTTAAGTTCATTTGGTGTTCTATTGAACCTTGTATCATGTTTCTCCTTTATTTTGAGCTTGTTTCATTTTGATGATGTGTTCTGATGTTGTCATAAAATTTCAACGAGCATTACTTCTCTGTTTGGGCATGTTTACATCATTCTCACGGCATATTTCTTGATATCATGTATTTAACTATTATCTTCATGCATTCTCATACTCATTTCTTCACATATTATCATCATTTCCATGATTAAATGTCATCTTTATATGTTGACACATGCCTAACATGCTTCTTGTCATGAATATCATTTTTGGTTCATTATGTGTTTGTCAAAATGCTTCAAAAACTTGTTTTCCTAAAACCCTCAAGTTAAGGCCATCTTAACCTTAATAAATAAGGATTAACATGTACTTAAGGTTTTCTATTCATTGGTCATCCAATCTTAGGGATAAATCAAGTTTTACATGTCTAAATTCAGGATTGAACAAGGCTAAAGGTTTTGTTTTAGAGAAAAAAAGAGTTTTTTAAGGTTGTTTAAATTTGTTTGTGTCTTAATCTTTTGCTTAAAGTTATTGTGTTGGTGGCATGGTCAATGGGCTATCTCATCATTCCAAACTAATACGAGATTGTGCAGGTGAGCTCGTGAAGCACATGTCACTTATCCCTTTCTATCATGGACATTTAGATGTCCATGGCCCGAGTTTTGTCCAAAAAGAAACCTAAGAAAACCAAAATTCCCCTATTTTTGCTCTGAAAACACTGCAGTTGTGACTTTAAAAATAATTTTGGACACCAAACAATTTTTCATGAATTTGCTAATATTTTCCTTGAATGGGCATCAAATTATCTTTCCAATGGTATATCATTTGCCCTTTGATCATTCCAGATGAGGGAGTTATGATTTTTCAAACTAATGTTATCTGGAACCCCAAGAATTAGCAATTTGCATTCTATGCAGACCATTTTGGCTAATCAAGAGATTTTTCTAAAATTTCAAAACAATTGTGCTAAAAAATTTTATGAAATTCTCTTTTCGAAAATGTATCATTTGTGATTTAACAATTTCAAATGAGCGCAGAATGATTTTTAAAGTCTACTTTACCTTTTTACCCCTACATGTGCTGTCAGTGTCGCACTCAACCTAACTTGAAAAATATTTTCCACTTGGTAGGCGATTTTTTGAGATTTTTGAAAAACTTTTTACATTAACCAATGATACTTCACCCAAACCCTAACACCTCTGAATTTTCCTAGAACAAGTGCTGTCCCTTATTTTCAGCATTGGTCAAAATTAATTGATTCTTCCAAAATCCTATTCCAAGACATTAAAATGTCTTTAACTGGGTTCAATGAACCCCATCGAGTCAAAAAGTAGGTGTCAATCTCACCCTAGGCTTGGATGAAGACATGAGTATTTTTTATTTTTGTTAATTTTAATTTTCATCAACTTTTACCTTTTAAATTAAAATTATCAATTTAGTGAAGAAATTATGATTTTGTCGAGAATGTTAAAAATGTCATTTTTGTCAAGAAATAGCCAATTGTCATCAATTTAAATTTTTTAATCTCATCTTTTACACAAATAGTTAAGAAATCAAATTTTCTCTCTTTCAATTTTTTTTCATGCTTTTTTCAAAATTAAAACATAATTTTCATGCCTCAAGCAACCATTGAATCCAAAAGGGTCTTAAAAATTGTTAACTCGGTTATTTGAAGATAATCAACGATAATTACGGATACATTCAGACCATTCTTCTATTTTCCTTTTTGTTATTTTGTGTGATTTATTTGATGCAATATTATCTTGTTTTTTTGTCTTACTAACATGTTTCTCTTTATGGTGATTGACCTGTATTCATTTTCGTTAAAAATGAATTTTCTAAAAATCACGAAAGAAATGTTTCATGTCAATATCCCTACAGTGCTTGACACGGAGTATCCGATTTTCAAGACTAAATCTGGAGATCATTTTTATTGAAAATCTCTATGTTTCCATTTTTACAGGATGCATATGGATTAAAACTTTTTTTTTAAACTTGGATTTATCATTTCAAACAATTCATGCATAAAAAAAGGATTATATCAAAATAATGACAAGTCAAAACTGAGGAAACTGAAACCAAGTTAAGACATTGTTAGTAAGGTACCAATTTTGGTCGTCAAAAGGAGGTTTATACCCTTCTATGTGTAGCCAACTCTTGAATCTAACTATCGAATCTTCAGACTACGGAGACCATGGAATTCGTGTTTCAAGTTTTGTAACTCGAAATATTGGTTTCAATAGGTATCTGATCATGCCTATCCCAAATGATTGGTTACAACTCTAATCTTTGGCCATTTCATAGTCGCTAGTCAAGACCAACTGGATGTGCAATTCATCCGACAGTCCCCCTCCATGATTAAAAGATAGGAGCCCATATTTTCTTGCTCCCTAATCATGTTAGAAAAAGGGAAGAATCTTGCTCAGGAGGATAATTTCCCTTGAGACCAAACAATTTTAAGTCGTAATCGTTTCCTTTTGCAATAAGGTCGACACATGGTATCGATAGCTTGGCGACTCCACTGCAGAAAAGCTTAGAGAGTTAGGCCTACAACTAGGAATTTTTTACTTGGTTGTTAGATCCCTTAGTTTTTGGTCATTATTTAACTATAATTCCTTGTTATTTTTGTTTGCTAAGCTTTTATAGTCATGATTTGTTGTCATCATCAGGGACTGCCTTGTTCTTGAATAAATATTGATTTAAAAAATATGGAAACACGAGGGTAAGTGAAAGGTTTAATTGTTTCCCTAAACCACATTGTGCTTTTGCATTTGTATTTGCATTAGATTCCTACCAAACTACATGGTGAGGTTAGGGTCCTAATAATTAGGAGGAAGTAAGTTATCCGCCTTCATGAGTACCTTTTTGCAAAGGCGTAGCAATACCTTTCATGGTGTAAAGTACCTTAGTCTTTTGTGAGCCTTTGCTCCATATTTGCATATCGAACCCATTTCGCCAAACCTATGATAGGTCCATGATCAAGGTGCCTTGGTTGTCCTTATTGGACAAAGGAGTGATTCAGATATTGATCTAGATGCCAACCTAAACCTATGTAGTAAGCGACATGAGCCAAACTAGGTTAAGCCATACCAAAATGCTGCTAGAATAACCTAAAGAATAAGGACAATTAGGGAAACACTTTTGACCTTTCCTCTTACATATCATACTTATGTAGGCGGTAGTGAATGAATATTTTCACCACCCACGTGTATCATGTCAGTGTCAAGACTTGACATTCACAATCTGATCGATGGCTAACCCTTCGCAATAAGTGAATGATTGCAAATGAATGTCGCACTTACAAAGCACCATGTCACCTTAAAGAGTCATAGTCAACCTAACTAAGCCATTATGCTATCTAAATGGTAACTTAATGCATCCCTATCTTTAGGTGATGATGAACAAACATCACCACCTATTCATTCAGTTTTGTCCTTAAGTGGCATTGTATTGTCTCAATAAGGGCAAAATGTCACTCGAATAAGTTGTTATGCTATCCAACCGATGGCTTAACAGATGTTAAATACTAGACGATGGCATGTGTACACTGTTGTTTAGGTCATTAACTCATCTCTCGAGGTATCGTATCATATTGATAAAGGTGGCTCTAACTCGGACACATCGTTGCACTGCCCATATACACTTAGTTTGTCATAATTTAGGCATCACATTGCCATTCATCAAGGCAATTTCTATGCTTTACTTTCATTTTTTATTCTTGTCTTTATTATCCTTGTATCGAAGCTAACCTATTTCCCTTTTAATTCTTTTTTATTGTTGCATGCATCATGTAACCATAATCATCATCATGAGATAACTAGCTAAAAGTTCAGTGTTCATCAAGAAGTGCCTGTCATGGAGAACAACCTATTCTAGCTTTTCAATCCTTTATGGAAGCTAAGGCATGGTCCGAAGGTCAACAACAAAAAGGCAGAGATATCTTTAAGTTTGGTTATGTCTCTAAAATGCATGAGAGGATCAAAATAACATATTGTCAGAATGATTGGCATGATATAAAGCGTATATGGGCTAGTTGGGACAATAGTGAGAAGAATTCATTGATGAAAAAAGTACAAAATATAGCTTTATTACTTCAAATCTGGTTGGATTTTGGCCTATTGCATGTAGAGTCACAATTCTAAAATTTGACACACTAGTGCTTCACTTTTAATTAGAAGGATTTAACTCCTATTGTAAATGAGTATACTGTTTTGCTTAATTTTGAATGTGGCCAAAATCGATAGGATTTGTTTTAAGGCACTGAAACCTCCCCTTGTCAAGAAGAGATTTGCATAAATCCTAGGAGCTCTAGAGCCATGGGTCAGTGATCATATCAAGGTAAAAGAGACTAGTGAGTGCATTTCCTGGATCAACCTAAAAAAGGTAATGAAAAATCTCACTGATCTAAAGAAGATTCAAGACATCTACATTTTAAAGATATATGGGCTAGTGGTGTTCTCAAAGACCTTGGGACATGTGAAGGTAGCAATACTAGACTTTTCTCTAAGCTATGTTGCAAAATCAATCCTGCACCAGCTATCCGAGCCTTCAGTTTTTACAAAAAAAAAAAAGAAGGGTTGGTTTGTCAGATATGCTTCACTCTTTCAGATCCTTTGGCTCCTTAGCCTTCTTCGTGTTAAGGAGAAAAGGGTTATACATAACTTTTTTCCTGACTTTAGTCATCTCACTAAGGTCCTTAAAAAGGAATGGTGTCAGAACATGTCTAAAAAATTATAGGTTGAAAAACTTCAAAACCTAAAAGACGATGAGGTTATATGGAAAGCATCTTGGATCCTCTCATAGTTGGTCATGTATAGATATGGGGACTATAGTTATGTACCACTCATAGGGGTATGGGGAAGCACCAGCTATGCATCTCTCTTAGTTTTTCAACAATTCCAATGTCGTCATTCATCCCCTTCACACAAAACCTTCAGTGATGGGATTTTGAGTATGGTGAGATCAAATGCAAATGGAAGGTCCAATTGGGTTTCTATGCTTGGAGATAGGTCCAATATATGGGAAGGCATTAGAAAGGAAATCGTAAGACTCTAGGATACGAGGAATGATCCAGCTATCAATGACGCTTTACCATTATCTAATGATGGGTTGGCTCAGATCCTAGTAGGTGAGTTTTTGTCTAAGTTTGAACTCCTTAGGCTTTGAACAAGACAAGTTTACCTTTGCTACGGCTCAATTGAGATAAGAGAAAAACCAGTTAGAGATGGACATATACCTCTAGAATGACGAGATAAAAAAATTAGTCAAGAGGAGGGATCACTTTAAGGAAGATCTCAAAGGTCTAAAACAAGAGTAAATGGCACTCTGAAAAGCAAGTATCAAATGTTAGTAGATCAATAGCAGAATGGGAGGCAGATTGCTACTCTCAGCAAAGAGCTGAAATAGTGGAAGGAAGAGGCTAGACTAACTAGGGAGAAGCTTATTAGGGCTCGCACTTTTATGGCATCCTATCAAAGGAGAAATGGACATTTGAAAGCTTAAGTGTGAGATTTGAGGAAAGATCAGGTCTAAAATGAAGCTTTAATAGTTATAGTTCAAAATCTAAAGCAATCCCTCCAAGCATGTTAAGACTCGATCAATGACTTGGTGTAAGCCTTTGAAAGAAAAAGATAAAAGTGGTGAGAGATAGTTGCTTAAGCAGCTTGATTCATCAATCATCGCTACCTTATCAAGCAAATTTTGATCGCTTAGAGGGAGACAGATGACATGGTCAAGGTAGCTTGGTCTTTGAAGCGAGCCATCATACCTACCAGAGATTATGAGCAGGAGTTAATTATACTTTTTTAGAACACATGATTAAGGAATGCAATCATATCAAAAATTTTTGAATGTAATCACATGTAATCAAAGCTTTGTTTATTGCTCTATGAAAGATATATTGGTGAAGCTAATCCACAAACCAGTTGTCCTATTACATTTGCATAACTGACTCTATTCTTTTATTGTCATATTCACGTGTGAATATCAATAATCATAAAATATCATGACTCTAAACTCATCATCTTTATTTAATCATATCAATATGGGAATGGCCATAAAAATGCAAGGGATTTTGAAACCAAACAAAGAACATGAAAACTAATGATCTCATATTGCTACAGCACCCGCCATCGTAACTAACTCAATCAAAATTATCACCAAGCACATATCATGCATCTTGAGTTAATATACAAGGAATTGCAAGATCAAATACTCCATCCGCAAGATGAAATGCAAGCTCAAATTGCAAAAATTATGGAGCTAATGATAGCTTCCACTAAAAGAAGAGGCATACAGTATTGTAGATACAGGAAAGGAGCTAGCTAACCTAGAAAGCAACCCTACAGGTAGTACTAAAGCTACCCAAGAATGGACCTATCAAGAGGCCTAACCTAATACAACATTGGCCTTGCTAGTACTGTCGGTCAAATCCTATGGCAGTAAATCAATTCATTCTTGGGTTTTAAGGGGCAACTGTGTGAACCTCCCTAGCCGATCCCATAACCTTTGACCATGATGAGCAAAAGAAGATAGATGGTTAGAAATCCGTGAAGTCTACCAATGAAGTGACCAAATACTAACTTCTAACACTTTAAAGCTGTTGAGCAAAGTGATAAATTCAAAGCTATTGGACCAAAATCCTTATCTTTGGTGTTTAATCTTGTCATTTCCCTAAAAATCAAGGTATTAGAGTTTAAGAAATTCAACGAGACCACTGTCCCGACCATGCATTTTTGGATGTACCTTAAGAAGATGGCAAGGTACAAAAAAGATGAAAAACTCCTTATCCACTATTTTCAACACAATTGGTCTAGGGTAATTAACTGATGGTACATCAAGCTCGATAAAGTGAAGATATGGTCATGGGCTGACTTGGCTAAGGCTTTCTTGAACTAATACCAGTATGTGTCAGATTAGGCCTTTAACCATTTCTCTCTTATGAATCTAGGGAAGAAGCCTACTGAAAGCTTTAAGCAATATGCCCAATGGTGGATAGAGGAGGCTGCTCAAATTCACTCCTATTAATTGAAAGAAAAGGTGATGATCATGTTCATCAACACCTTGCAAGCTCCTTAGTATAAGAGGATAGTAGGAAGCACCCTAAAGAACTTTGCAAACATAGTCATAGCATGCAGAATAATCAATGATGCCATAAAAGTGGCAAGATATCAAGGGGAGAATCGTCTAATTTGTCCAAAAAGCCTGTCATCAAGGATAACGGAAAATGGTGAGTAAAGCTAAATAAAGGTTAGGACCCGATGTTAGAGTTGACCCACTGCCTATTCACACTAAACTAGATGTGAACCCGATCAATATTGAAGACACTATAAGATCAAAAGGAACATAAAAGAAGTTAGGACGCTAGTCAATCTAGTTTGGCAGATCTTATTTTAAGCAAAAATGATCAATGGGGTTAAAAGGTCAAAAAAATTGGCTGACTTTTGTGAATTCCACACCGTTCATGGCCCTACTCTTTAAATATGCAAAGAATTTCACATAATGGTCCAAAGAATGATGAATAAAGGTAGAACTGAATTTTATGATAAGAAGTAAGCATCCACCAACTAGACGTTGGGTATAATTAGGAAAATCGACAGAAAGGTATTAGGATTCAAGTTTAGTCCATAATTTCAAGAACAACAAGCTAAAGAGGAGAGCTTAAATTGCCTGTTAGGCTAAAATTCATACAATGAACTAATGGTAACCTAACTTGTTTAAGAAACTTCCCGTTTGAAGGGGCATATAGATCTGAACCTATTAAAAGAGACAAAAGTTGATGACACCATGATACTTTTAGGTCGAGAATCCCACAACCTTTGTTTCCATACTATCGACAATCTACTAAGACCAACAGAGCTAAGTGATGAATCTCATCCCTAATCACTAGAATTCACTTTTAACAATAGGTTTGTGTTACAAACCCTTGTGCTTTCTAAGTCTAATTCTATGTAGTGTCAAGAATTCAAACAGACTTGCTTCTGCCTAATAGCTTGTAAGAATCTTATGTAGTGGGCATCTTTTATCAAATATTATCAATGAAAGTGACTTTTGCATAAAGCACTTCATCTTGTGTGCCTATTTTTATTCTTTGCCTTTGTCAAACCCTTTGTCTATATATTTGCCTATTACTCACCATTTTCAAGTGCCATGATAAAAAAGATAAGGATACTTTCAATGGGCTTCCAAAAATAGACTTTGAATGGTCAATCATACTGGTAAAGTTGATTTTAACAAACATTATGAGGGAGAAACTATGCCATCAAAGCTATCATGACTACTTGAACCCTGTTGTTTGGTTAACTAAAACATAAGATTATTTATGGCTAGATGAATTAATGACTCAAAGGAACATGCCTTCAGGTCTAGAGATGAAATTGAATGCTACATTACGTGATTAAGACACTCAGCTTCATTCCTAAGAGAACCATATCCTAAAGAATGACATATCATTTTACATGGTTGTGTTAGAAATGAAAGACAACCATCTTTTCTTTCATCCTTTCACAAACTACAACCCCTTGCTATCTCCTTTGGGCCTAAAGAATTCATTTTTTTGAAAATTGTAATCAAAGATCAGCCTTCACATTGGCGACATGAAAAGCTTTTTATGGGAAATAAAGTAAATACCCATTTCTACAATTATCAAAATGCCTGACATTAAGTGGCAAATACAAGATGTACCAGGTCATCAAAGTCAAAATTCCCTTAAAAAGGTTAAAAAAGCAAAGTCAAGATCAAATTCAAAAAATAAATAATTAATTAGGTCAATTAAAAGTCATAGTAAAGATCAAATCAAGAGGGAGGAATCCAAAAGAAAAAAGGACATCAAAAGTAGAAAGGATAGAAGCCTTCACAAAAAGAAATGATCCTTGATCCTATCACCCTCAAACATTGAATTTGTGCTTATATATGTTTTCATTCAAAACCTAGACTTTAGCCTGCATTATGTAACTTGAAAAGTTCATCTTAATCATGCATGGCTATTTGAACTAATGACCCCATTCTTCAAGAATTTGTTCTTTTTGGAAAATCTTAAGTTTCCTTGAAGGGTATGATGTAGTCAATAAAAAAAAGGAAGAAGTCAAGAAAAAAAAAGAAAAAGTCAAGAAAGGAAAGAATGAAGCTCTAGGGTGGAAATCCAAGAAAAGAAATCTAAAGCAAAGTCAAAAATCTTGAAGTTATCTTCGATGTTACCCAAATAGCCATAAGAAGACAAATCATCCCATCCAATCAGAGGGCTCTCAAGACCCTTAAAACTCAAGATGTCTAAAACCTTCATGAGTTAAGATAAAAGGCCTAGTTTCCAAAACCTCAACCAGAATGCTTCCCAAAATAATACACCTTAATTAGGACTAGCATGTTGGCATTTTGTTATCTTTTTAAGTTGAACCTAAGGATAGGTCAAGCTTAGGATTGTAATCTAGGTTTTTCATCAATAGTCAAACTTCACTATTCTTAAAATCAAAATCACTGCCAAAATATTATCTTTATCCAGACATTATATTAATTTTAGTTTTTTCATTGCAAGAGCATAAATTAGGATCATGGGTCTTTGCCTTATTTTCAATACTCAGCAATAATTAAAAAAGAGCAACTATAGGCACCACATTTTTTTGAGCCAACATTTAAGGCATCAAGGTTACTTTCTGAAGCATCATTGGGTCTATTTCGATAAGCATAGGACTATCATCCATCATTCTTAGTTAAGGTGAGGTGCTGAGAAAGCCAAAGTTATATCAAATCCACATTCACATGAGCATGCATGGCTTATAGGTCTTAATACAAGGCTTTGAGGTCATCAAAATCCTAATAACTAAAGCTAGTATCAAGACACGACATTGTGTATCGATGCATTTTGGATTTTATATCGATATAGGAGGTTTTGGTATTGATACCAGGTTACTTCAAGGCTAAAATCATCCTTTTGGGTGAATGATATCGATACAGGCCATGAGGTATCGATATAAGGGAAATTTTAGTGCTTAGTATTAATACATAATTCATGGTATTGAGACACTGGTAAAAATTTGCTCTAATTATTGATATAAGAAGCTTTATATTGATACTAGAAGGCCAAATTCATCTTGTGTATCGATAAAAAGGCTGTTATATTGATACATAGGCCAAAATTAGTCTATTTCATGCCATTTTCACACCTTTGTACCATGACACTTAAACTTGGATTAGATTATAACTTTGGCCTAAAAAATCATCCAAAATCATATATAATTTCTTACAAATACTATGGACTTCATTTTTGGGCTTAAACATTGGGTTTTTAACATTTTGAATGATCTATTAATTGTGTCACAAAGGCATTTCATAAGAAAATATGGATTGATGGAGGGCAAGCTTAACCTTGCTCATAGTACCAACTCATGCATGGTTTGTCACTTCTGCTTGAATTATGTTTTAGCCAATGAAATGCTGAAAGGTTTCTCCTTGGTAGCATGAGTCACTGTCCACCATAGATGACTCAAATGCCCCCACTTTGCTAGGTTTTTAAGGGCTGGCAATGAATCATATATAAGATATCTTATAAGCTCAATTGGAAGAAAACCTTTTACATAATTACATCAGCCTCCACACTCCATAAATACTTATTCCTATAGCTCTACCTTATTCCCTTTAACAACCACACTAAAACCCTCTAAAACTATCATTATTCATCACAAAACCCTTTTTAATTGTCACCACAACCATTAAACCCATTTTTAGGCACCTTTCTTACTAACTCATAACAAAGGAAGGTAAAAAAAGAAAACTACAAGTTCAAGTATCTTTTTGCTCACCATTATCAACAAGGTCTTTCAAGCTTTTGGGTTATATTTCTTATCCCTTCTTCTTTCTTTTTACTTATATTTGCTTTCCACCATTTTAGTGAGCTAAAACATGCTGACCATGATCTTATCTAAGGATTCTCATGCATTTTATGGCCTTGGATGTGGTAGACTTAGGTTCTTTTAGTGCTCTGCTGACTTTTTATCATGTTTCTCCATTACTTTGAACTTGTCTCATCTTAATGATGTGTTTTGATGTTGTCATAAAATTTTAGCAAGTGTTTTGTCTTTTTTTTAAACATGTTTACATCATTCCTATCACATATTTCTTAATATTGAGCATTTAACTATCATCTCAATGCATTCTTATGCTCATTTCTTCACATATTGTCCATCATTTCCATGATTAAATGTCATCTTTATATACTTACGCACGCCTACGATGCTTCTTTTCATGAATTTAATCTTTGGTTCATTGCATGTTTGCCAAATGCTTGCCCTATTGATTATCAAAAACTTATTTTCCTAAAACCACTTAAGTTAACGCTATGTTAACCTCAATAAATGAGGACTAACATGGACTTACGATTTTTTATTCATTTGTCATCTAATCTTGGGGATAAATCAAGTTTTTCACATTTGGATTGAGGTTTAAATGAGGTTAAATGTTTTGTTTTAGAGAAAAAATGTCTTTTAAGGTTGTCTAAAGTTGTTTGTCTTTTAAAACAAAGTTATTTGTGTTCACCAGAAGGTAATTTTTGAAAATTTTTGGAAATTTTTTACATTTAACCTTGTTGAGTCATCTTTCCAATGATACCTCACCGAGCTCCTAACATTTCTAAATTTTCTAGGAACAAATTCAAAATGGGGGACAGTGCGATGTTGTCCTTGTTTTCAACATTGGTCAAAATCGATCGATTATCCTAAAATCCTTTGTGAGACATTTAAATGTATATAAGTGGGTCTAATCAACCCTATCAGGACAAAAAAGTATGTGTCAATCTCACCTTAGTCTTAGATCAAGACATGAACATTTTTTAGTTTTGTCAATTTTTATTTTCATTAACTCCAACCTTTTAAATTGAAATTGTCAATTTAGCCAAGAAATTCTAATTTTGTCAAGAAATGTAAAAAATGTCACTTTTGTCAAGAAAGAGAGAATTTTCATCAATTTAAAATTTTCAATCTCATATTTTTCAAAATAGCCAAGAAATCATATTTTCTCACTTTCAAATTTTTCATTGATCTTTGTTCAACATTCAAATCCAGTTTTCATGCCTCAAGCAACCATTGAATCGAAACATGTCTAAAAAATTACTAACTCAATTATTTTAGGATAATAGACAGTAAGTACAAGATATATTATGACTGTCCCTCCATTTTCTTTTTTTTTTATTTTATGTGATTTATTTTATGCAATGTTATCTTGTTTTCTGATCCTACTAACATGTTTCCCTTTGTGGTGATCAACTTGCATTCATTTAAAAAAAAAACA
Organism: Adansonia grandidieri; assembly: GCA_038382065.1. NCBI lineage: Eukaryota > Viridiplantae > Streptophyta > Magnoliopsida > Malvales > Malvaceae > Adansonia > Adansonia grandidieri. Next base: position 7,463 of record JBBYHK010477959.1, on the reverse strand, counting down.
TTTTTTGAAAATCACAAAGGCAATATTTCATGTCAATATCCTGCAATGCTGATATATAGTATTCAGTTTTCAAAACTAAATTTAGAGATCATTTTAATCAAAAATATCTATGTTTCCTACCTTTACAAGATGCATATAGGATTAAAATTTTTCTTTAAAACCTTGATTTATCATTTTAAACAAATTCATGACAAAAATGGGATTATGTCAAAATAATGACAAGTCAAAAATGACAAAACGGAAACCAAATTAAGCCATAACTAGTAAGGTACCAATTTTAGGCATCATTAGAAGGTCCGTACATCTTTGAGTGTAACCAACTCTCAAACCTAACCTTTGAATCTTTAGACCACAGACTATGGAATTGGTGTTTTAAATTTCATAACTTGGAATATTGGTTTCAATAGACATCCAATCACATCTAGCCCAAATGATTGGTGGTGATCCAATCATTAGCCATTTCTGTAGTAGCCTGAGAGCTGTTGGATGAGCAATTCGTTTAATGGTCCCCCTCCATGATCAAGAGCCAAGAGCTATACTTTTTTGCTCCCTAATCATGTCACAAGATAGGGAAGAATCTTGGTTGGGAGAACAGTTCCACATCGAGATCAAACAATTTTAAGTCGCATGCATTTTCCCTCTCGATAAGGTTGAGGCACGATGCCGATAGGTTCATAAAGCCAAAGTCATAAACATCCAATGTTCATAACAATAAATCATAAATATGAAATTTCTTAATGCCTTTCATGTATAGAGGTGCAAGCTTGATCCATATCATCTGGGTTGCCATTCTTACTTTATTTATGTTTTTTTTTTGTCTTTATCATTGGTCCCTAAGGAAAGAAATGAAAATGCGAATTTATACCTATGGTAAAAACTCCATTTTGCTTTTTGTATTTGACTGATTCAAGGTACTCTTTGCAATTTCTCCCCCAATGACTAGGTTTTTCGTAATGATAACAAGTACCCTTATCAGTTTCATTCTTAATTTTCACTCCACTAGATGGCTTCAAACTCTTTGAACCATTTTTTCTTTATTTCTTTATCTCCATCTTCTTCTTCTTCTTGGTTTTCTTAGAAGTAAAAGTAACCAAGTGGATGGCTTTCTTAGTGGTAAGAGACTTTTCTATCAGCGACAACATGTTTAGTAATCCCGGAAGGGATGTTTTTAGGTGATTCATGTTGAAATTTAACATAAATTGTGAAAAACTTTGAGGTTCAAAGGAAAGAACTAGATCAATGGTTAACTCATTATCCATCGACCAACTAACTATTTAATATGAGTAATCTAGCAAATTATTTTTAGCACGTGAGTTCTAATAAGTGTACCTTCAAACATCTTTGTTTGGAACAACTCCTTTAAGATGTCAAACCTTTCAGTTCACCTTTCCTTATCAGATAATTCTCTAAGGTTTAGGATAATGTCCAGAGCTTTTATGTCCTTATGTTGCTTTTGGAGATCAAGTGCCATGCTAGCCATTACCACACATGTGGCTTGTATAAGATCATCTTTATGAACTCGATAAACATATTTCTCTTTTTGAAAGGGATCAGGTTTAGGCACATCGGGTACGGGCTCATCAAGTACATAAGCTATGTGCTCTTGTATACTAAAATGATTTTAACACTACAGAGCCAGTAAATGAAATTTGACCTAGTCAACTTGTTAGCATCCAGTATGCTACATAATGATAGATTGGAAGTCATATTTATTGTTTATTTCTCGTATAAAATCATAACATATTTGATGTCAATAACATACATAAGATAATCATTTACTCCAGGTTTGGAACTAAAATGATTATTTCTCATTGTTTTTATGTTATTATAGCCCTCATCTATAATTTGAAAAGTTTAACATTTAACTCCTCTTAATGAGCTAGGACCATTTTCATTTTTTCTAACCTTGGGTTTGCCAAACAAGCTATCCAAGAACCAATTGAGTAGGTAACTTAGCTTACTAGTTGTATCTCTATACAATTCCTAGATTAGTTAGGTGGTAACCTTTTACCTAAATACATCATATATATTTCATCTAACCATCACTTCTAATGCCATGGAGTCAAGTTTGTATAGCATCCGAACAACACTAGATTTAGTTGAGTAAGACCCATTAATTATAACTAAAGTAGTTTGAGTGAAAGAAACCTTAGGTTTACCCAACAAATCCCTGCAACTAGAACTCGAGTATATTGTTATAATTAATGGAGCATCTAATCATGCTTAGATATGGACTTAATATTCTATGAGGGATTTCTTTTATCAAATATTATTATTTGTCTCATTAATTTGATTTTGATTACATTGGCAATTGCATATATATCACATATATATATCAACATAAAATAAATCTATCACATGCAATCTACTAGGATGATTATGGACTTTTATCTAAACTAGTTTCCTTGAGCTACTAGGAGACTAGGTGGTCAATTCCCTGAGGATACCATTTGCATATCACATAAGTCTTTATGGTAATCTCCTTCGACTTCACCTTAGCACCTATCCTTTGCATCTTGGAGTATGTAAATTCTCTAATGCAAACCTGATGCTAGATCTCTAACTATGTAACAATTACATGAGTTTAAAGAAACCTCGTGTTACATTCAAAGGGAGCAAGCTAAGAAGAGAATTTTACAACCTTGGACAATAAAGAGATAAGGCAGGGTTCGTAGACCCTATTTAAAAAGACGAAATTAATAAAATTAACAATCCACAACCTAGTCACACAAGGTCAAGTCCATAACCATACTTCATGCTTTAACAATTATAGCATAATAATAATTATAGCCTATATGACATGGTAATCACATGTACACAATGCATGTATAAATAAATTTATAACATTTCAACAAAGCATCTATAAGAATTGGCCATATTGATTAAACACATTTAATCTTATTCTTAACTTTTAGAAAATAACTCTTAAACTGAACATTTACTTAACTTTTAGGTGACTTATCTAAACAAAGAGCATGCTTAAACTAGGTTTCCAAAATTAACAAATTCAAAGAATTAAAATTAAAGTCACTTATTTAATTAAACAATTTAAGAAAACAAGTTCCAAATCTTGATTCTTTTAAAACATGTCTAATTAATGAAACCCAGTTGAATTGAAACTCTTTCGATATTTCTAACTTTTAGGACTCAAGTTCCATTAGATAGCTATTTATCTAATCCAGCTTAAACTCTTTCATAATTTAACGAATCTAATTCCAAATTTCGGGAAATTTCACTCCTAAAAAAAAAACACTAGTTCCAATGGAAGCATGACTTTAACAATTAATGCCTCCTAATTTTGGCAATCTTTTCTGCCATACCAATAGCCTTTGACCATGACCCTTAGATGGTTTTTAATAGCTATTTCAAGTGCTGGAAAATCAGATTAGGTGCTACCATGAACTGATTCAAGGCTGTATTCAAGATGGCATCTTTCTTGCTCCAACTTGCAAGTTAATAAAAAAATCGAGAAGTGGCATTGCCTTACCACAAACCCTAATCTTGATGCCCAATTTTCCACATTTTTTTAGGATGTTAATACACTAATTTTAGATGCTTGAAAATCATTCAAGATTCTACCAAAGTTCGAACCAAAGTAGCAATCTTAATGATAACATATTGCCATGCAAATCATAAATCACATGTATACACCTTCCATGGATATGGCATCAAAATGCCTTGATTTTTAGTAGCCAAGATCCATTCAAGAGTCATTTATTCTTTAATTAACTTGCTGTCCTAAAGTGCAGCGAACCTATGGAACTCTTCCATAAGGATTTCAAGGTGTATTGGAAGCAAGAACACATCCAAGATTAGCCAATAATGCCATGCTTGTGACATCACCAAGAAAATTTCAAGATTGTGTTTCTTTATTTTAAATCATATTTAAATAAATCAAAATAGAGTTTTATAAGTTTATTATCATAAAATCAGATCATAAAAATCAATTTTTACAACAAAGAAATCATCAAGAACAATTCAAGGGAAGTCACAAATCATAAGGAAAAAATCTAGAGTTTCATCAATTTGTAATCAATCTAAATCAATAAAAACTAATTCTTATTAATTATTTAGCCTCTTACCAATGATTAATATACACTTTAAGCATGCTGTGTGGAATTAAGAAAATTTATAAAAATTATTTCATAAAATTTTATGCCTCAAAACTTCATAGATCTATACATGTGGCATCCAAATGTCAATTACCATATACTTACTACATGTAATCCACAACCTAGCTCTGGTACCACATGAAAGGAACTCTTTCCTGGTGAAGCCTGACCTCATGCAAGTATTGGATTTCAAAAGCATCAAACCATAAGCATAAATGCAATAGAAATAGTAAACATAGAAATAGCTGGACTTCTTTATGAATCTTTAAAGAGAAACTTACATGTAGTAAACAATAAAAATTTAATTTAAGATTTAATCATCCATCACCTTAAGTTTAGATGTCAAAATTTAAGTAACAAAGCACCAAGAAATTAGTTTCTTGAAAGATTCTTGAAGACCATAAATAGCACACATATCCTGCCTCTAATGATTATCCACATAGGTGTTAAAAACTTTTTAAAGACTTATGGTTTTCCAATGCTAGCTAGAAGGGTTATCAATCCTTAACCAAAAAGTATCTTCAAATCTTGAGTCAAACTAGAACCAAGAAGAGAGAATAGAGGAAGTTTGCACCAAGCATAAAATCTTTTAAGGAGATGGCATAAAATGAGGTTTGTGTTCAGGTTGGAATATTTTTGAGAAAAACTAAATTTTATCTTATAAAAATTATCTCAAGATATTGAACAGCCTCTTGTCTCAAAATTAGGTTATCAATTCTCTCTTAAGCCTTTAGGCCATCATATCTATATATACTAACTCAATCCTACTCCTAATTGAATTTAGAATGGAAAAGTTTTTACCTAGTTAAAACTCCTTAAACAAGTTAAACTTATTCTCCTTGTTTAAGGCTAATTAAATGATTAGCTATTCCTCTCCATCATGGCTAAAATACCCACCAAAATTGGGCCAAAGATAATAGCCAACGAGCTTCATCCATATATGGTGCAATTTAGGATATTTTAGGCCAAACTTCTACTTCCCTGAATTTAATCCAATTAATTCAATTTTATTTATTCTAAATAAAAATAATTATGTTTAATAAATATAATTATCAAATAAGTATAAAAATTAAATAAATAAATAAATTGGACACATACTTTAGCTAGTGTATACACATCCCTACAGATTTTATCATTATAAAATCTTTAATTTAGTAAAACTATTTTTAACTCAACTTTAATATTGTATTAATATTAATTATCAAATAACTAATACTAAATAATATTAGAAGGGATAATAAAGAATTATGGAGATAGGATATTTGATTCCAAATCAAATCCCAAATCAACATGAAATCCTATTTCAATTAGAACTTATGTTTGCCCACCTTTACACTTCATCTCTTAATTTAGATATTATTTAAATAAGACAATCTTCTTATTATTATTATTATTATTGTCTTAATTAGAGAACAAAATCTAAATTCGCAAATCAAACTTTGCCTTAACAATTAAACTTTTCAACTAAGTCCCTCATTCAAATTACCTTTTATCTAATTAAGTTATACTTAATTAAATCTCGAATTTAATCCAACAATTTTATCTTATTGTGTGTGAACCATTATGTTCCCAACATGTTGGTAATGAACATAAATAATATCATTAATCTTGTTCATAGATTAAGAGCAGGATTTAGCGACCTATCATGACCACCTAAATGTTGAAGAATTAATGTTACCTTATAGAAACTTCTCAGTAACCAGCTTATCAGTGTAGTATAGTCCTTTCACCATATATCCATATTACTTCTCATAACTCATGGTTAATGTTCATGGATCTATGAGAAACCATTCCTTATAATACATTTATGCTCTAGCCAGATACTTCATTTTAATTAACCATAGTTAAAAACACTTAAGATACTTCTTCATTATTACTCAGAATAGTGAATCCTTTCCAGATCACTCATTCATCTACCATATAATTCAGGCTACACCTAAAACCTCCCTACCCTAAGCATCCATCTATTGTGGACTCGTTGATGAAGGAATTAGAGCATAACACTCTATAGACACCTTATTTTGTCCGGGCTAATTTGTAGCAATCTAGAGCATGGACATGAGAAGGGGCGATGATTGTCTGGTGAAAAAGTATTTTAAAGAGGTCAAGAAGGCTTAGAGATTGTATCAAAGGTAAATGCAAAGATGTGGCACCAAATGACATAGTTCAAGGTGTTCGGAGACAAAATATATGAGAAAATTCATAATTTTACTTGAATGTATTGATACATGGTTCTCATGTATCGATACAATGCTCCAACGATCCAAAAATTTGAAATGTCCCCATTTGTATCGGTACAACATGTAGATGTATTGATACATGAGCCTCTGTATCGATACAGAACCCCGTGTATTGATACTAGCCCATGCCAAGATCGAAACATGCATTCTGTAAAGAAATGTATCGATAGATATCAACATGTATCGATACGGTGGTTCATAGTATCGATATAGTGGTTCATAGAATCAATACAATGTTCATTGTATCGATACACAGAAGGTTTTTAGACCAAATGTATTGATACATTCTGCAATGTATCGATACATACGGCCATTTTTCATAGTTTGGGCATTTTTAACTCGTCCATCATTGATCCAAAACTCAATTTTAACTCATTTCTTTGCATCAAGAAAGATTAAAACACATATCAAATTACGAATTTAGACTTTTAAATTAATCAAAACATTTTTATGAAGTCTAAATTAGATCAAAAGGGTCAATGTCACATGATCACCCTGCTCCTTCCTAGTTGTTGGCCAATATCACCATCAGCCACCCTATTTGCTAGAAAATCATTTCAGCATTTAAACCAGCCACCCTATGCCTATCACATTGGTAGCAAGTTGCTCCCTACAGCCACCCTATAGCCACCATGCTGACATCACATTGTCGCCCTTGAGAAATGGCCAAAAACACCCTAAATTGGCTCTAAAATGCTGGTATAAATGGACCACTTCTATCTTAGCTAAAAAAAGGTTAGATTCCAGCTCATTTTCAACTTCAAAAACACATTCCCACACCAAGAAAACAAAAATCCTGTAACTTTCCACTCACCACCCAAAAATGTCCCAAAACACTCACTTTCAACCACTACACATTCTGAAAATCACCCACATCCATACCAAAACCAAAACCTAATGATTTCTCTCTCTTTTCTTGCTTATTAACAACTAGGAAGAGAGGAAAATTCAAGCCATCTATGCTGCTCCAATTATTTAGCCAAAAGTGAAGTGTTGTTGGTATAACTTCTCACCTTATCACTTTCATTTTTTTATTTTCAGCATCTTCATCATTTTAGTGAGCTCTCCATGTTTCCATCACCCTTTTAGGATTATCATGCATTATTGTGGC
>JBBYHK010477938.1:0-18494 GCA_038382065.1 Adansonia grandidieri | reverse complement strand
TGTAACTTACACATGCAATTGAGCTTTGGTGCGCAATTGATACGGGATTCATGATTTCCCTATAAGATCATGACACGAACCATGATTTTTTTTTTTTTTTAAGTAAGAGCTAATGGTTTGGCAGGTTTGGCTGGATGGACCATCTCTCAACTAACAGCTCAACCTTTCGAAACCTCATAAATTTTTTTAATTAATTTTTATTGAGATATTTTTATCTATTTTATGGTTTGAGGTTAATTCTGTTTAAAGATATGTGATTAGAGTTAGATAAGGGTCGAGTAGTTTGGCCATTCGGGTCGATCGAAGGTAGAATAATAATTTTAAATTAAAATAATATATTTTTATTTAAATTTAATGATAAAATATATAAATATTAATTAAAAATAATTTTTTAATATGATAAAAATTATATGGCTTAAATGAGTGCATCTCGAAAATGGGCTTGGCATTTGAAAAAAATCGGACCACGGCTTGGCCCGACTTCTGCCTAGGTCTATTTGTGATTGCCCCTTTCTAAGAGTACACTTACACGGACTCAAACCTTAGTTATGCTCTATAAATATATATGTACCTTACCACTTATGCCATATCCATTTGAGCCTTTCGTATTTTTTATGTGCTGCATTAGTTTTCTTTTTAAAAATAAAATAATAAGTTACATGCATTTGTTAGTGAAAGATAATGTCTGTTTAAAAAGATCAAATTACCTATTAAGAAATGTGTTTCTTGAAAAGATATCTATTTAAGAGACCAAAATGATTTTGGATAACGTTTTGTAAGGAAAGCAAAATAGGAAAAGCTCTACGAGCTTTTTAACTAAGGTTCCATTTGTTTCGGTGAAATTAGTTTTTAAAAAGAATAAAAATTTTTGATGCTCGGATGATATAATAAAAAATATTTTTTATTATTTGATTATTTTCTAAAAATCTATTTTTTTCAAATTGAGATATAAACATAAATATTAAATTATTAATTATTAAAATATTAAATACTATTTATATTAAAATATTAATACTCTAAATAGTAATATTTTAATAATAATATTTAATACTAAAATATTTTATTAATATTAAATACTTGAAATATACTATTTATTATTAAAACATTAATTATATATATTTAAAATATTATAATAATTATTAAAATATGATTTACATTAATATAATTATTATTAAAATATTATTTTACAATTTTCAAATACTATTTATCATTAAACTATTAATTTTTAATATTAAAATAGAAATATTTTGATAATAATATTTAATAACAAAATATTATATTAATATTAAATGCTTAAAATGATACTATTTATTATTAAAACATTAATTATATAAATATTTCAAAATAATTAAAATGTAATAATAGCATTCAACTATAATAATAATAATAATAATAATAATAATAATAATAATAATAATGATAATAATAATAATAATAATAATAATATACTTATATTTAAAACATTTATTATTAAATATGTATAAAGTGTAAGTTATATAAATTTATTAAAATAGTAATATAAAAAAGTTTTCAATACAATATTAAAAATACTATTTAAAATTTAAAATATTGATAATATTACAATTTATTATTAAAACAATAATTTTTTTATTAAATAATGTTTTAATAATAAATTATATTATTATATTAATATTTTATTATGAAAATAAATAATACATATTAAAATGTAAATATGTATATTTAATAATATTCAAAAAATAAATATTGAAAATTATATTATTAAAATAATTTTATGTTAATATTTTATTATTTTTAGATATATTTAAAGCTTTTTTTTTTTTTGCAATGGAATATATTTGAAGCTAAAAATTAAATAATAATAATAATAATAATAATAATAATAATAATAATAATAATAATCTCAAGTTAAGTTTTAGCTAAAAAATTTTGTTATTTATAGGAGTTCTTTTTTAGAAAATGTCTTTCTTTTTTGAAAGGTAGACATTTTTCAGAAAAATATTTTAATTTCCATTAGCCAGTAAGTCAATTTTGGTTACCAAGCTACTTCTCACCAAAGAAAAGAAAACAAATAAAAAAAAATATTTTCTATGAAACAAACAGACCCTACATCAAGTAACTTTTTTCTACATAGGTAAATATTCGGTAAATTAAACAAATGCAAAACACAAGCAAATTTTGAGATTTTATTGTATCAATCAAGAATTATTACTCTAATCCTTTTAGCCATATTAATTCAATGGTGATGAAGAATAAAAAATGTTAAGAAAAGTGATATTAATACATACGGTTAGAAGATAAGCTTCGATACTACATTAAAAGAAAAATGAAGTGTAAGAGAGTAAACAATATCACAAGAATAAAAAAGAATATGTGGTTCGGTTACGGTGGTCTACATCCATGGAAAATTACATAAAAGGCCATAATGTTGATATTATGAATTGTTGTATTAATTTATACAAGAGTGTTTTATTTATTAAAAAGGGATTCTCATCAATTTAAAATAGAACAAAATAAGGATATCGCATTGTAATCTTTAGTGATATATCGTAATTACATTTATTACTTTAACACATATTTGTGGGTTTTCTTTTTCTAATTTCTTAGTTTTTACCGATCTCATGCACTAAAGATAATAAAATTTTATTTTGCAATTTCTAGCGAAATGTTGATTTCAGGTGCGTAGGTGGAAGACAAGAACAAAATTATGGCACCACAAGTTTATATTCCAAGCAAGTTGGTTGAAATCTAATCAATTACTTAAGATTAAAGATGTAAACAAATTAAGCTACCCAAGAATACTCGGATTTGATTATTTACTACCGATCTGAGCTTGAAATGCTCCCTTGTATTAAAAAAAAAATGAAAGTATATTTAATTTAATTAAAACTAATTTCTAATTTCAATCAAAATGAAAACTAAGCTGTAAAGGTCCTTTTACCGTTCCTCTGCTATAATGAGAAGTGTGTTTTAATTTTTCTACTATTGAAGTGGATATTTTTATCCTTGCACATTTAAAATTAGAGTAAACAAAGGATAATTATTAACAGTATTTAACGGAATTCGTTTAAATGGTAACATAGCTTTATACAATTTGACTTGTAAATTCGGATTTTTGAATGGGTTTTTAAGTTTTAGGTGAAAATTGGAGTAACGCAGTTTTAAATTTTATTTTAACGTTTTACACGTTAGATTTTATAAAGTTACATTATTATTTAAATGAATTTTATTCAAGATCGTTAATAATTTTTTTTGTTCACTTTAATTTTAAATATATAAGATGAGAATATTCGTTTTAATAATAAAAAAATTAAAATATACTTTTGATTATAGTACAAAGAAACGGAAGGACTTTTATCAAACTAAACTGAATTATTGATGATTTCCTGTTTTTGTAATTAAAAATAAAAACTAATAGAGTGAAAATATATGAAGTGAAACAGGTGGTCAAAGATGGATGGCTAAAGGGGGAAAGATCGATGTTCATTCTAGGTTTTACCTGAATTGGCAGCCAATGCAACTCTAAGAAATAGATATAGATTTATTAGCAAATAATAATAGTTTTTAAGTGCCTAAAAAAGGGCGATCCCCAATGTGTGATTTGATGCAATTCATAACAACAAGGTAAAGCAAACTACTTTTGACTCTCTTTATCACAAAAATTATAGTAATTAGATGTAAATAATTGACAGTTTGTAGCATTGAGCTTATGATATTAAATATATTTAATGTATAATTTGAGAATAATTTTTTTATAAATAAATATTATAAAATATCATAAATTATTTTTAAAAAATATTAAAAAATAATTTTTATAATTATAATATAATTAATTATATAAAATAAAAAAATTATGATTATAATAATTAAAATAATAATAATATTGATTATATTTATAATTATAATAAATATAACGTGATAAAAAGATATGATTTTCACCCAAATTTAAATCTCTAATCATCAGTCAGGAAGAAAAAGGAAGAAAAGGAAATAATAAATAAATAAAATAAAGAGATCTCCCTTTCATCATTCATGATTCATGAACTTGGCTGTAAACGTCAATTGCACGCGTAAATCTTTGTTTGGAAAACAAAAGGAAGAAAGTTAAGGTTGCTGGGATGTCTAAAGTAGTTGTCCAGACCAAAAGCAAACATGGTAAAATTAATGATAAAAATTGATTGAAAATCTCTGTATTATAATAAAAAAATATTTTAATTTTTATATTAATAAATTAAATATTTTAATTTTTATATTTTTAAAATTATAGTAAATAAAAAAAATTATTAACGGCGTTAGAAAAATTATTTAAATATTAATAAAATGTTAACATATCATATGATACAAAATATTAAATTTTATACAAAAATAAGTTTGGGCTTAGGGTGAGTTTAGGTTATTTTTTCTGCATCAAACTTAAATTTTTATATCACATTATACGTTAATATTGTATCGATATTTAAATAATTTTTTAATACTATTAATTATTTTTTATTTATTTAAATTTCAAAAATAAAAAAATAAAAAATATTAAATTTAATAATACATGATTTAAAATAATTTTTTTACTATAATAAAAACTTTTAATAAACTTTTATCAAAAAAAATAGTTGAATGCCAAGTGCAAAACAAATAAAAATTCTTAATTGAATTGAATGAGAAAACCTTAGAACTATCATGCACTTGTATTGATTGGAGCCACAGATATATAATGTAAATGTCACGATTATTGAATTCATGTCCAAATTTTGCAGTGTTTCACTTTTTCACAGCAGTTTTAGTTCTTGCTCATGTCAGCGCTCCCTGTGGATACCAGCTAGACACCTGGATTTTTTAAGTAAAAACATAAGGTTAAAACTATTTTACATTTTAATAATTTTAATAATTTTTAATATTTTTATATTTTATTTATATCGTATTCAAAATTATTAAATTTAATTAAAATTTTTTTGTTTTAATTATCCAAAAAAGAAAGTAATCTTTTAAGTTTTATTATTCAATAGCTATGCTTGGTATTGGCTTTGGAGTAGTCCTCCTCTTCATTGAATCTTTAAACGTAGCCGTCGATTTACTTGGGTTTAGAACAAAACCCTCGAAGATGACATTGTAATCCCAATTTTGGCGCACATGGTGTAATGGTGTGGGAGTATAGATGTTCAAGGACTAGCTTACCCTTTTTTAAGATGGTAAAATTTGATTTACTTTGTGAATTTAACATTGATTTATTCCAAATGAGTTTTTTTTTTTTTTTTTTTTAAGTGAAGATAAAGTGGAGCAAGATGATTTTGGTGAATAATTTTTCCATTCCACCCTTTAATTTTTAAAATTATTAAGGCATTTTATCCCTTATTATTCTCTTTATATTTTTTGTAAATATATTAAATAAATATTAAATCATATATATATTAATATTATATATAATATATATGGATATTATATATATACATTAAAGAATTATATAAGTTAATGTTATGTTCATAAATAAATTATAATAATTTTTTTACAATATTAAATTAAAAATTATTAGTAAAAAAATGAATTAAATTGATTATAAATGTAACCAACATTCATAAAAAAAAAAAAAAAATTTTTAACATCTATGCAAAAGTGGTGTCAAGATGGATAAGATAATCCCCACTTCCCTCTCCATAGCCATCCTAACTTGTTTGGCTTGATTTTGTGAGGTTTAGGCAAAAATCAAATTCTATAGTATTTGATTTTTTAAATTAATTTTTAATGTTTTTTGTCTCATGATTTTTTTTTATAATTTTATTTAGAAATAAAAGAACCAAACATGGGAGGTGACATAAATTACCATTACCATACAGAACTCGACTTTAATACAATTGTTTCATATATACACCTTCAAAAAATAATATTCAGGGTGTTTGAAATTTAAATCTAATAATTTAATTTTTTATCCCCAAATTATAACATTTTTCGTAAAAAATAATACTAGAATAAATTAGATTTCATTATGGGTGGAGCAGCATATCTTGCCCGACCTGAATTAGGCCGAGTCTGGATAAGATTTTTCTTGAGTTATGTTGGTCTCATTCAACTCGAATCATTATTTATAAAATAAAAAATTATTTTTATTTAAATATAATTATAAATATTTATATAAAAATAATTTTTAATATAAGTTTAAACAATAAAATGAGTTTTCGAACTTGACCTGAGCAGAAACAAGGAAAAGAAAAGTTTTTAGCTTGACTCATTAATAGACCTAACAATTCTTGATATATATTAATATCATATTGTGTTATCTATTTAATACATTATTTATATAATATATATAATTATATTTAAAATTATTAAGTTTACTTACGGCTAATAACCATCGTTATTATTTATATTAATGTGCATTACATGTGTTTTTTTTTTTTTTGATTGAATATCAATTTGGCGTGAATTGACGTAACGCAGAATAAGGTACATTGGAAATGAAGGACCGCCTGATTGAGTGAGACTCTTATTACTATATAAATAGGGTGATGGGGGAGCTCTATAGAAATTGAGCTGGCTTATTAAACATCCTCTTCCTCCCGTCCCTACCTTTCAATCTTCTTGCTCTTTCATTCCATCTTTTCTGCGGAGAGAAATGGGGAACTGTCAAGCCATAGATGCTGCGGCGTTGGTGATACAGCATCCATGTGGGAGGATTGAGAGGTTATTTTGGCCGATTCTGGCAAGTGAAGTCATGAGATCGAATCCGGGTCATTACGTTTCTCTCATCATCCCATTGCCTGTGTCTGACGATCATGAGAATCAAGATCAAAATCCCGTTCGTTTCACCCGTGTTAAGCTTCTTCGTCCTACCGACACTCTTGCCCTTGGCCATGCTTATCGGCTTATTTCTTCTCAAGGTAGCCATATAGTTTATCTTCACTGCTGTCACTCCTTTTTTTTTTTTTTTTTTTTTTTTTTTTTTTTTTTTCAGAAGATTATGCAGATTTTCAATCCAAACCTGATTTTTGCTTCATATTCTTTTGAACTGTTTTGAAATTTGAGACACTAATACTGTCATACATTTCCTGGGGGTTGCAGAGGTCATGATGGTTTTGAGGGCAAAGAAATACGCAAAATTGAGAAGGCAACAGCCGGAATCAAATGAAAAGTTGCAGCATGGCCATGGACAAGTGAACCAGAGTTCTGGACGTGAGTCTGGGGGAAAGTCTGACATGGAGCTGACCCAAAATGTATGTTTCAGTTCAATTCCAGCAGTAGTTTGTTGGATTTTATTTCACAAGAAAGATCTAAGTTCTTTGGTATGGAGAAGAACTGGGTGCCATGACCAACTTGATGCATATGATTTTATATGAATATATAGCATGAAATTAGAGACAGAACTTAAAAGTACCCAATGTTAAAAAAAAAAAAAAAAAAAACAAAGGTTATGCCAATGCGAATTTCTGTTACTGAATTTTTATTACTGGTTCAATTGGTTCGACTAGTTGAATCGATTTATTTAAATTAAAATAATTTTAAATATTATATAAATAATTTTGTTGTTAAATAAATAATAAATATGATAAATAATTAATAAAAATATATTTTGACTTAGTGATATGATCTTTAATATAAAGAAAACGGTTTTTTTTTTTTTTTTTTTTCAGATTTTTACCAATTGACCTGATTATATATAGCACCAAACTAGATTGACCTCCAATTCCTGATAGAATTGGCTAATCGAACCAGATTGATCTTCCTGGCTAAACCAGTTCGACCGAGCACTTTGGAAGTTTTATTCCAAATATCACTGTTTATATCCAAACAATTAGATAATAAGAATAATTGGGTCACTCATATTTCTTTCACGTATGTTCTTATCAGCTAAGCAACTGTAAATGAAGCTCCTCAAACAAATATGAGAAGAAAATATTTCCAGGTTTCCTTTAAATCTTTCATTCTAATTCATTCCTAAACACTGAGGTCCTTATTTTCGACAATTTTCAGGCGATAAAACGTGAAAGACAATGCTCAAGGACAACACCAGTGAACGCTGCTACAACAAGATTGAAATCATGGCGGCCTTCATTACAGAGCATCTCTGAGGCTAGAAGCTAAGAGAGTTCTTTTCAGGTTTCATTCATAAAGGTACATCATTACCTTTTGTGTATTGATGCTCTCCTTCATAATGGTGCCCAAGATTTTCTAATCGCATCCATAGCTCCCAAAATTGAAATCTGTTTCAAGATGTAAAACATCAGTATAGCTCGGAGATTAGAAAAGCACTGGATCCTACATTGTATTACAAGTAATATTCCCTTATCAAATCAGATCAGTCACTCACTATGTTAAACAAATTCCAAACTTGATCAGTTACTACAGTGACGATGAATCGGAAACTTGGTTCAATTAGTTTATGCAATCTATAAGCATCCAAAAAGCATGAAGCTCAAATCCCAACATTTGCAACCTTTCTTCCATCGCTAGGCTATGATCTCCTTTATACCCAAAAAAAAAAAAACATAGTGATGATAATATGAAAAGTGTTACGAATTATTGAAGAAATCACTTGGGGTGAGTTTAGAGTTTCCAAACCTCACAATCATGATCAACATAGTTTTGGGGCCATAACAAGGATGCACGTGCAGCTGTCATGGCAATCCCGTGCCCACCCGAGAGCAATACCCGCACACGCCTGGCCTTTTGCACGGGACAAAGCCATAGGTGCTCCAGATAACTTCTTTACAGCAACAAACATATCGGTGAAAGGCTCCACCAACAATGTCCCAAGTTACATAGTAAAACTTGAATCTTCTGTTGCTAGATTCTAATACAGGTAAAAATAGTGACCTTCAACACTTAGCGTCACATATAGGTAGACCCTAATTTAGAAAAATCCCAACATTGGGCCAAACATTCACAGAAAGAAGAACGTGAGAGTAGCTGTCAGGAAAAGATTGATCAGTTATTGTCGTGCCAGATATTATTTTATTTTAGGTCAATTATTGAACTGTTTCTAAGTCAAGCAAATACCAGGCCTCTTAAAAAAGATGAACAAATATTTTGTTAAAAAGAGATCATTGTTAATCAAAAAAAAAAAAAAAAAGAGGAAGTTGTCTGGATTGAAATGTTTGAACAAACGAATGTGAACCAGAATTTATTATGATGCTAAGATTTTAGAAATTAATGGGCAAGGCTGAATTAATGATCATGATCACCTTGCTCTTTCTGTCAAGTGTTTCAAGCTTCCCAGCAAAGGAAATCAGTGATATGATTTTATCAGAACTGCCTGCTTCTTACGCATTTCAATCACTTCAGTTGGCTGAAAATCCTATCAACAATACCCCTTCCCCACAACAAAGAAGAACAATAAGAAGAAAAGCTATGCTGCTAGACTCTTCATTTTCTTGAAGTAACTATGTCTGATACTTATGTCCAATGGCTATGGGGATATGACCGATCAAATACATGAAAATAATTAGAAAAAATTGAACATACCCATATCAAACACATACCAATATCCGACACTCACACCCATACCCGAGTCCAAGTGTCATAGAAGAAAAGCAATGGCTAGGCTATTTGTCCCTGCCCAAGCATTGCAGACTACACCATTTCTAATCAGATTTTCCCAGCTTTCATTAAATAGGTAGTTAATCTACTCAACTAGGTGGATTGATAATGATCAATGACATATTCAAACTAAAACCCTGTTTAAATAAGCCAGAAACGACCAGTTTCAAATATTGTCAATTCTTGGACCCCATGTTGCATCAGCACTTATCAACAGAATAATAACATATAACAACATCTTTCAAGCATGATGAAGCCACTTGCCCTATCAAGCACGCTAGAGCCACTTGCACTTATGCTATACTGGTATTTATAATTCAGGAGATTTTCATTAAGATTAATGTTTCATATTTGTTTTATATACTAATATAAAATGTTAGCCATGAAATTCTGGAGATACTTTGCATTTTAACTACACTAATGTATAAGATTATTATCGCCAATATAAAAGCATCTTAGTCCTATTTCATTCCAAGATTTTAAGATCATCTGAGGGTTTGTTGAAATGTGCTGAGAATGAATTATGAGATCTGAAACCATCTGCATTATGCATTACTATTAATCATTATACTTGATAACATGTCCATGAATTTTAGGTTTTCTTGATATCTCAGATGTTCAGTTGCAATCATAGTTCAACAGGACAGTAGTTATCACATGAAAATGACTCCAAGTTCTGGATGATAAATAAGTCAGTAAAGCTTCAATATCCTCTAATAACCCTGTTCTGGCAATGATCACAAAATAGAAGTAATGATGATATACCCTTTTGCAAATGGTCTAAAAAAAATATTTGGTCAATTAAATTTCTTATGGCTAGCCCCTTGCTAGAAAAAAAAAATGATGAAAGTCCTCAAATTACATCATTTTTGTCAAGCAGTTGTGTCTCTTTCTTATTATTTGATGTTAAGGCACTTTTCGAACAACATTTCGGTAATTCCTTTCTATTAGAAAAGAGATTAAGCATTCATGAACATGTTTAAGATTCGAGATAGTTGTAGAAATTACAGTTTATAACATTAAGTAACCAGACTAATCAATGGGATTGGTACCCTAAAAGATTGGGATCAAGAACTGCCAATTCCTTTAAATACGTTTATTCTGCAATTTATTTAGATTTTTAACTTGTTAAGGTAAATTAGTTGAAGGCAAGCATGTTTTCGGTGGCGCATTTTTTTCAAGTAGGTTAAACTCAATGTTAATGGATATATCTTGACTGATTCATAGTAGAATTATATAAAAGTTTAACATATAACAACAAATTACAGGTCCTTCAAACACCATTAAACCATCCCTAATTTATAAACAACTAATCAAAGGACATTCAATAATAACAATAACCCTTTATCAATCAAACCAATAGTCATCAAAATGAACAATGAAACTGGCCATTGAATAAACAAACGGTTTGAAATTTAACAGGAAAAAAGAATAAAAGAGAAGAATCCTTACCTCAATGACAATAGCATCAAGATCATCACCAAGAGTGTTCTTTGTCCTTAGATAACTTCATGAAGAGAGCAGTTTTAAACAAATTCCAAAAAAATAGTCAAAGAAGATGAACCAATGGAGCTTCATATTCATGCATACTATAAGTATCGTTTCTGCAAACTCAGGGATTTGGTCAGGGTAAAACGTATTTCTGGGGAAATTGAGGCTCTCACTGAGGGGTTCAGGAGATGGGTCTTGGAGGGTGTAGGATACAGCAGGTCGTGCGAAGAATAGAAAGTGAGGTGTGGAGGTTGGGGTTTCGGCAGTAGTTAACTTCTTCATATATTTTTAATTTCTTGTTTCATATTATTAAAAAAAATGATCAATTCAACTCATCAAATACCTTCTTCTTCATAGATAACGTCCTTTTCATTTTTATTTTTTCCCTTCCGCATAGTGGATGTGGAGAAAATCAAGTAATTCAAGTCCTTTGATAGGAGGAAAAGAGGAATAAAATAAAAGAAGGAAAAACTATATTCCTTCTACCATTCCCTTTTAGCGTTGGAAGGAAATAGGAAGAGAAAAAGGAAAAAAAAAGAATGGATTTGTACTTTCCATTCACTTTACACTCAATCTTTCCAAATATGAGAGAGAAATATAATATAATTTATTTTCACAATCATTCTTATTAAAAAAAAAAACAATTTTGTTTATAATTTTACTAACATCTTTGTTTCCCTATACTTTCCCTCATTCATACCAAACATAACTTTCTTTTAATTTTCTTTCATTTTCTTTCCTCCTACCAAACATGGTCTAAAAGGCTAAGGATGCAATTCGATGGCAACTTCAGTTACATGGACTACAACAAATGTGTTCAATGAGATTCCATTATAATTTTAGTAAATTTTAGGTTGGTTTTGAAAATCACAAAGTATCACATTCACAAGGATTTATTTATGGCTTTATATTGTGCTCGAAGAAAATGGATACTTTAGGCCTCTTTTATTTTACAGTATATCAAGTTTCAACCCTATATATATTTTTGCAGTTACTTCAGCCCATTAGCAACTATTGTTGGTGCTCTCTGCTTGATAGCCAAAGTTTACATTGACACTTTTATTTATTGTAACATCTTGGGTAAGGATGACAAGTGTAGCGTGGATTCAGCTATCGATAATTTTCTAATTTATTTTTTGTGAATTTGGAGTGAATGCATATTAGAATGGTATAATTATTATTCGCACAAAATTTAAAGCGGATGTGGATATAAACCTTCTAATATCTGTTATTTGAATTCACATTACTTTTACAGATTTGTTTATCTAAATATGCTATCTAAATCAATTACTTTTGTAGATATTTGAATCAATCATTCGTTTATTGTAAAATGTAGAAATTTATGCCCATAGAAAGAATAAAACCTTGAGTTCAAAAGTTAGCTTCTTATTGAATTCAAATTTTTAGAGAATTCGATATTCGATAGATAATGTTATTTAATTCGAACCCAGATTAGGATAGTAAAGTGTAGATCTAATGCGAATAAAAATAGATTTAGATTTTAAGACACTTATGCGAATTCAAATTCGGATATTATAGAAAAATACAAATATCCGAATCACTATTATCCCTAATTTGAGGTAGTTCAAGATTACTTCTATAATAATCTTTAAAATGTTACCAATATACTCGGTAACAAAATTCTCTTATATAATCGGTTCATCAAACTTAGAACATTTTGTTCCTTTTTAGTAGAAGAATAATAAAGTTTGTAAAAGCCTCCAATTGAGCATGAAAATGGCCTAACTTGAACTAAATCATTTGAATTTATTTAATAAATTAATGACAATAATAGCTTATCTATCTTGTGGTCAGCAGTTAAAGATGTTCATAGACCGAGTCAGTTTATGATTCAAAATATTTTTATTCCTTATTCAAAGTTGGGTTGAACAGATTGAACCAGCTTGAAAGTTTGTATAATTATTCACAATAATATTAGAAAGAAGTAAGGGGAATGGGAAGTTACCAAAATGCCACTTGCACGAAAAGTAAGTTTATGAGGGAAGGAGTTACAAAGTCAATCGTGAGAGATTTCTATGCGACAAGAAGTAAAGGTTGGTTACATGGCATTATAATTTGGTGTAGCCACATGTTTGAAGGAAAAAGGAAAACACTTATGTTCCAAAAAAAGATTAAAAAAAAAATCCTAATAATTTCCTTACATAAGCCTCCAAACTGTATTTTCCAATAGATATTAATATTGGAGTAAACCCATGAATCTTGTCACTCGTTCTAAAGCTAGCTTTTTTTATCTCCATGCAGTGACGTATCTTGTTAACTGTGTTGCAAATCATCTTTATTGCACATTATACATATATATGACACCATGCTACTAGGGAATCCGAATTAGTGGGAAATGAGGCATTGTGGTATTGAAGGAGCAGAATGATGGAGAAGTGGAGCATTGGGATGCTAAAACATTGGAACTATGGAGTGCTAGAGCATTAAAGCATTTGAGCATTAAAGCTTTGAAGTGCTAGTGCATTGGAGTACTAGAGTATTGGATCTTTGAAGAATTGAAACACTGGAGCCAAAGATCTAAATAGGGACTGCAATGTAATGCTATAGTCGTTATTTAATGGTTTTGAAATCTTTTGTTATTGGTATTTGTAGTCGATATTTATTATAATTGATCGCAATAATATTTATTATATTTGTAACTACAATAAATGCAACATGATCAAAAACATGTTCACGGTCGCAATTTAATTCCCTAGCCGAAGCATTAGAGGAGTAGATTGCCAGAGCACTAGAACACTAGATTGCTGAAGCACAAAGCGTTGGAGGAGCAAAGCACTAGAGTGTTAAGAGTATTCAAGCATTAGAGTTATGAAATGCTAGAGCATTGGCGCACTAGATGTGATATTGCCAAAGAACTTTGTCGCCAAAAAGCCTGTTACTACAGAACATTACTATTGAGAGGCTTTGTCATTAAAGAATTCTACTATTAGAAAGTGTTTCAAATTGAAGCATTACAATTTATTTGGATGGAGATACGTCAATGGTCCCAAACTAGGCATCCACACACCTCTATCTCAATCTAATCTAAATATTTATTAAAATAATCAACAGTCATATAATTTATTGATAAAATATTAAAATTTTAATTTTAATAATTAAGATTATACTTTAACAATCTCATATATATATATATATATGTATATTATTGTGCTTTCAAAAGAATCCTTTAACTTTTCGATTACTATCATTCTATATAGCCATTTGGTATAGGCTTTCGGCCACACAGCTTTTGCTTTTCAACATTATCCCAACTTTTTTTTAATTAATGACCTGCTGAGAAAAACTGAGTTGATGTTTTTAACTCTAAGGCTAAAGCTTTAGATTGATGTGATACCTATGTAATAAGGTTTCAGTGTTTTGTCTTGAGCTAAATCGCGTATTAAGATTGGCAAGGTGGTTTTTGAATGTTGATGATTAAACAGAAGACTCTTTTCTCTCCACTGTTCCAAATGGAGGTCCAAGCACTATGACAAAAGCAAAATGAAAAAGACCTCGAAGCTTAGTTAATTAGTTTGTTCACGCAACTACTTAATATCTAATAGTTTTGAAGTTCAATTTTTAAAATCTGCAATTTTTTTTCTCTTCTCTTCGTATCAAAAAAGGTAAGAAAAAACCCATGCTCCGTTTAGAGTAGCAAGAAGGCAAACTTCCTCTTCCCCTTTCAGCTTTCTTTCGATGGCATCCAGAAGAGAGTAAATTAACTGTCAATTGGAAAGCCGAAAGTAGGGCCTCTTTCTATCAAAATAACAATCCTTACATAGCTTTATACTATACAATGGCATGCTTGCTCACGCCCTTGTCCAAAATCTACACACAAATCTGTTTCGCATGATTCATAACTGACCGTATAAATCTAAGCTGGATATACCATATGGTATCAAGTAAAGATACAATAATGATCACAAGCTAAGCGATGTTACAATCTTTATTAATTTTGTGACTTCTACTCTTTTTATTATCAATATTCACTATCAATATTTATCACCATCAATAACAATAGCATTTACTAGGTCCACGATTATAATAAACACATTTGCAGCTGCCTTATCAAATACTACACGAAACTGCAAAATGGATATATCGTGGGGGTGTATGATCAGGATAACTCATACGTACAATAGCTTTGCATTTTACTTAGCTTAGGAACTGTGACCTAAGATCGATAGGACATTTTATTTTCTTTTAAGCATCCAATCAATTGGAGAAAAATGTATTGTCTTATATCCAGCATTAAGTCAGCATATGTATCATTCTAGCTTTCAATCTCTTTATCATATTGGGCCAATGTGAACTTTTTTAGAGTGAACCCTAAAAGCTTGTTTTTACAACAAAAAAGAAATTCATCTTTCAAAATATGAACTGTATGGGGTCGTCCTGTCGTTCAATTTTGTCATTTGCCATCTAATGTCAAAAGTGCTCGACCAAAACTAAAAGAGAGTTGGTAAAAAGCTAGACTCTGCATGCAACCTACAAAACCCCCTTACTCACCCTTCTAATCACTTTTCATTGTCATTGTGAGAGAAACGTGGTCATGTTCCAGTTGGCTTAGAGCAATAGCAGTTCTGTTTATTACCGTAACCCTAGATGCTATCATAAATTAATCATGGTGAAAAAGAGGGAAAAAAAGATCAACCCAAACTCTTATATCATATGGCAGGATTTGGGAATGATGGTAAGGGCGGTTGCCTATTTAGACTTTGAGAAAGTTTAAATACAATTAATACAATAAAAATAATATATTATGATATAAATTTATAAATATTTTATATAAATATATAATATTTTAAATATTAATATAGTATAAAATAAAAAAATTATTATTTAAAACTCCATTTTATATTCAATATCAAAATGTCACATCCTCATCAAAGCCCCAACTTGATAATTAACATATAAAATAATGAGCTAATAAAAAAAAATCATGTCATTCTTAAAAATAATTTTTAAAGCATAAAATTAAAATTAAAATCAAATGATATTTTGAAAATTTAAATTTATATGTTGATTTTTAAAAGCAGTATAAACTTTACATTTTCTTGAAAATTATATGTACTATTAAAAAAAATTAATAAACTGTTTCTGTACATAGAAAATATTCATTGAGAGCAGCTAAAAGGCCAATTTTTTTTATTTTTATTTTTTTTGAGCCGAAACAAATCCTTGAGAACATAGAAGACAAATAAACAGTTAATGATGCATGCTGTCGTGAATACATTCATATTTTTACTTTAATTTAAAACAATTTCAAGTAATCATAAGGTTGATTGATGCATTCAAAGTATTTACCCTCGAAACACTTTTTAAGCAAAAATCAAGTTGCAATTAGTTGGAAAATTAAACTTTGTTTTGGTGGCTTTTTTAGAAACAAAATGATAATATGAGATGCGATTTGATTGAAAATCGAAATCTTAGCATTTGTTCTATTAGATTGAGGTGGGCTTAAACTAGTAGAAAGTAAAGCATCTCCCTTGTAGTTCAATTGGTATAATTATTTGTGGACATGGTAATTTTATACGTGATATAATTAAATTACATTAATATGATATGAAAAAAATAATTAAAATATAATATAGAATGCTACAAAGTACAAAAAAGTAACACAAACATGTTAAAATTTACATAAAATGAATAATTTAATAATATCAAAATTTATATAATATAACACATTAAAAACGATTATAATATGTAAAAATACATAAATACAAAATCAATATATGAATTGCTAGATCTCATTATTTCAAATAAGTGCAGGTAACTTATAAGTTGTTCTAACGAGTTATATACAAAATATAGTTGACTGAGTACTAGCTCAGTTGGCATGATACTGTTGACAAACTCTTAGAGGTTAAGTGTTCGAGAGGGCTAAGGTGCACAATATCCTCCTTAGATGAGTTAATTAGATAAGGATTACTGGGTTATAAATAGATTAGGAATATAAAAATATATATATATACGAAATATTTTGTAATTGTTTACAAAAACTTGATTTCTTTGAGTACTAATTTATATCTATGAGTTAATATGCAAATGCCAACCAAATTATACAACTTTTCAAAATTTTGATACCTAAAAAAAAAATTCATAATTAAATAATTAAACTTCGCTTTCGTCACCTATGCATGCCTTAATAGCATAATACACTACAGCAGATAAGAGTTACAGTGGCATTTTATTGCGGCGTTTCATTAACAAACATCGCTTTATTCAATTTATAAAGATATTAGCGGCATTTTAAACGCAAATGCCATTATATAAATATTTTGGTGGCATTTATTTGTCAAATGCCATTAAATTATTGAAATTAGCAGCGATTTAAATATGAACGCCCTAATTTAATAAATGAATTGCCCACCCTTTTTCATTTTACGCGCTTAAAATATAGAATAGTGAAATTAGAGGTGTTTGAGAACCAAAACGCCATTAAATTTACAAAATTAGCGGCGTTTTTATTTGAACGCCACTATTTCAATATATTTAGTGGTGTTTTAATATTTGAAACGCCGCTATGTTATAGTATTTAGCGGCGGTTCATTTTGAAACGCTGCTATTTACTAATATTTAGTGGCGTTTTTAATTTGAAATGCCGCTATTTACTAATATTTAGCAGCGTTTTTAATTTGAAACGCCGCTATTTACTAATATTTAGCAGCGTTTTAATTAAATAACCCTTTCTGAAATCGATTTTGGGGCTTTTCATCTTTCAATTGTTTTTCCATCCCTCTTTTTGACGCCGTTGGAATCGTCCTTTTTCTTGGAAACTTGCTTTTGTCTCATTCTATCTTGCATTACACTTTATAAAGTAATAGTTTAAGCTTTCCTATAATTATTGAATGTATTTTTATTTTGCCTTTCCTGAATTTAGCTTGATTTGGTTGCTGTAATTCCAGATTTTGGTTGCTATTACTTAAAATTTCCACTCCCATCACAAGCTTGGCGAAGGAGGTTTTGGATGTGTTTACAAGGTAAGATCCTACTGTTGAAATTCCTATTTGGTTGCCGAGAAAATAGAGAGAATATGCTACTACACTGTTTATCAATTCTGCTCTGTTAAGATTTCATTTTTTTGTGGGTATTTCAGAAAAAATTCATTTGGTTATTTCAGAACAAGAACAGCTCTCTAACTAATTGTTGTAAAAAGTTACAAATTGAGGGAAAAAATTATCTTTTTAGAGTCAAACCCCAAGAAGAAACAAAGCTAAATTTATCTGCTTGATCAACAAAGAATTCTGTAAACTAGAATTAGAATCTGAAATTTTGATCTAGTAATATTATGAAAAAGTTACAGATAATGATAAAAAATGTGTGTGTATATAATATACATATATTTATCTATTTACAATTGCATTAACAATTAAAATAAGTGAAGTTCTTGCCATCAAAATGATTGGAGCTGTGTTGAAAATCCGGTTGTTTACTCCATTCGATGATTGATGAAATCAGAGACTGTGCTGTAGTTGGATTTACACCAACACCTTTACCCC
>JBBYHK010477917.1:0-18499 GCA_038382065.1 Adansonia grandidieri | reverse complement strand
TTGACAAAACTCTATTTATAAAAGTAAAAAACAAGGACATTTTAGTGATTCAAGTTTATGTTGATGATATTATTTTTCGTGCTACTAATGAATCTCTTTGTCAAGAATTTTCTAAGTTAATGCAAGGTGAGTTCGAGATGAGCATGATGGGAGAGTTAACATTTTCTTGGGGCTACAAATTAAACAAACTAAAGATGGTATCTGCATCAATCAAGCAAAGTACACCAAAGAATTACTCAAGAGGTTTAAAATGGATGAAGCAAAGCCTTGTTCCATACTTATGAGTACCTTAACGAAGCTTGAAAAAGATGAAAGAGGTAAAATCGTTGACTCTAAACTTTATAGGTCTATGATAGGTTCATTGCTATTTCTTACCATAAGTAGACCGGACATAATGTTTAGTGTATGCCTATGTGCTAGATACCAATCATCACCATGAGAGTCTCATTTAATTACCGTAAAAAGAATCTTTAGATATCTTAGAGATACTCCAAATATAGGCCTATGGTATCCTAAAGAATCATCCCTTATCCTACATGCTTACTCCGATGCGGATTTTGGTGGATGTAAAATTGATAGGAAAAGCACTTCCGATACATGCCAATTTCTTGGAAATATGCACATATCATGGTTTTCCAAGAAACAAAATAGTGTTGCTTTATCCATAACCAAAGCGGAATACATATCTGCGGGTAGTTGTTGTGTCCAAATTTTATGGATAAAACAACAAATGGAGGATTTTGGCATTACCATGGATCATATTTTAATTAAATGCGACAATACTAGTGCCATTTGTCTCACCAAAAATCCAATCCAACACTTTAAAACCAAGCACATAGAAATTAGACATCATTTCATTAGAGATCATGTGCAAAAAGGTGATATAGTGCTTGAGTTTGTTGATACCTTGCATCAATTAGCTGATATTTTCACTAAATCACTTGACAAGGATAGATTTTGCACAATTAGAAGAGAAATTAGATTAATGAATACACCCTAAAATTGATAATTTGATCCAATCCTGATGATGTGCCTCACTGTTGTTTGCATAATGCTCAGTTTGATAAAACTAGTTTTACACACTTGCTTGTTTGATAATGCTTAATTGTCATGACTTTATTGGATAATCTTGTTAAATTGTGATTAAGCCTTGATATGATCTTGATTTTTGTCAAAGTTATATTTTTAAATATTTTAAACGAATAATTGGATCAAAAATACATCTAATTTGATGTCATTTTATTGAAAATGACCCCATATTAGGCCATCTGTATTGATTCCTATATATTCTTCTTTCATGTATCGAGAGCTATTTCCATTGTATCGATACAAACCTAGATTTGTTCTTTGTATCGATACCTGCCCTTCTGTATCGATATACTGTGTCGATACTTCTCAGTGTGTATCGATACAATAGTAATTTGATCTAAATCTCGAGACCCAGTTCCTTGTATTGATACAGAACCTAGAAATGTTCTTTGTATTGATACTGCTTCTTTTGTATCGATACTCACTATTCATTGAGAACCCTCGCATGATTTTCTCTCATTCAAAAACACTATTCATACCATCCCTCTCTCTCACTCCATCCTCTAATTACCAAAACTCATCATTCTCATTTTCTTTTAAAAATCGATTGATCCATTAACCAAATTCTCTTATCCAACTTAGCCAAAACCATTTCAAAATCACTCATTACCATCCAAACCATCATGATTTCGACATCTTCCATCACTCTAAACCTTACCGTTTCCCTTTCTAAATTTATCCCTTTTGTCCAAATTTCTTCCAAAAAATCAACTCATTTTCGTTCCAAAACTATTCCCCACCATTGTTTGTATGATTGGCTGCAGATCTAATCTTACATCACACAAATTGCAAACCAATTTTAGAGCCCATCACCTGTTCGACAAATCTCCTCAAACAGCCTTTGACCCACTCAACCTGTTCCCTCACCACCTATTTGACAAAAGTTCTCAACCACACCCATGGCTCCCAAAACCAACAAATAGCATGCCGTCAAGGTCCTGTCACCCGTGCCTCCACCTATTACGCTCATCAACCACCTCCGGCACAAAATCAATCCTTCTTTGACTTGTGTGATACAAGGCTCAAGAGCATTTCGCCGCCATTTATTCCCAGATGCCCATCCAACAATGTCAAGTCATCGATTTTCCTTTTCTCTAGTCTATTAACTATCCTTACTTTCAAACTTTTGAAACTTTTGAATGGACCAAAATCCTTTCCTTAAATGTTTCGATATGTGAAAATCTTGTCCGTGCCTTCTTTAGCAATGCCTCTCTCATTATTGATAATCACGATAATGTTATTGCTATTCAGTCCTATCTTTTGGGACAAGATCTTCTACTCAACATGGCTTCTCTCGCCTCTGCCTTCGATTTTCAGAACAAAGGCATCATTCATGAAGGCTCGACTTCCATCATATTACACACCTCTCACAACAAAGCCATGCTCCTTCCCTCAGTTAATCGTTTTCTCCATCTTATCATTTCACATGTGCTCCATCCATAACCAAACATACTTTGATTAGCGACGTCAATTATTGGTGGCTGCATATGATTCAATTTGGCACTCATCCAAATTTAGCCTACTTCATATTTGCGAACCTCATTCTATGCATATGCGATTGTCATAGTCTTTTCCATGGCATGGCCTTGAGTTACTACTTTGAAACTCAAGGTCTCGATCTTTCATGCGACCCTAGTATTATGGTAACCACATATCGCTACACTGGTCGCAAATCTATGGGACTTGCCGAATATGAAATTCAGGGTCGTGGCTTTGTTCCAAAAGCTCATCGACAACCACCACTTGAGCAACCAGGTGCTTCTGCTTTCGATGTTCATGATGAAATGGAGCATGATAAGCCTTCTCCACCTCCGGTTCTTGCACCCATTGATATTCCCATGATGTTCACATCTATTATAGGTCGTTTTGATGCATAGGAGGGATGATTTGACACCATTGATGCTTGTCTCTCTACTCTTGAGCAAAGTCACCGAGCTCTAACGGAGCAATTCCATGCTTTCTCTGCTGCCTTTCCTCGTGCGCCTCTACCTATTCCTCCACCCACTGAGGATCCTCCGACCGATAACGTCTAGTCAACTTAGACATATCTCTTCAAATTGTTAGACTTTATGTCTTAAGGATATCGTTTTTAGTTCATTAGGATTTATCTTTACTTATTGGCCTTTATGATTTTAGGTTTCTATGCTACACTATGTTTTGCATTGTCTTGAACATATTTTGCTTGCTTAATTTATCCTACCTATGCTTGCTTATGCTTATTTATCCTTGAATTCTGTTTTGATATAACAAAAAGGGGGAGAAAGACCTTAAATTTGCAATATGTTTCTTTCCCTGAATTGATTTTGCATATGTTGCAATATGTTGCTTTCCATGAATTGATTCTGCATATGATGGAACCCAAATTACATGTTAAACATAAACTTGATATCTTAAGCTTAATTTCTAATCTTGGGCAACTTATTGAAGGGGAGTTATTTTTTTGTTAAACTTAAACACAACCAAATTTATCTCAAGTTTTGTTATATCAAAAAGGGAGAGATTGTCAAACTTGATTTCGGTTTTGATATAGCAAACAACTTAAATTAAATTAATACTCAACTTGGTATTTGCGTTTAAATTGAAAAGCATCTTTAAAAATACTAAGTTTGTAATTTGTCAAAAATTATTGAGATGTGTTTGAGTCAACATTTGTATCTCATTCATCTTATACTTAAATTCCAATAAACACCTTCCTACTAGAGGTTTAATTTGTTTGCAAAACACTTCTTTCATTTCATGAAAAAGGGTTATGTGAAAGTGAGTGAAAATAGTTAAGAGTTTAGGGTATAACTCTTAAAGTAACTGAAAGGTTCTATCTAAGCCTTAAAAGATAGTAGTGTAAGGTTATACCTTAGCCTTAAAGGTAACAATTTCCTTAGTGAATTGTGGAAATCACATTGGTAAGAAAGTACCAAGAAGAGAGGACGTAGGTGCTGAGTTAAAGGACTGAACCTCTATACATCCATTGTTGGTTTTTCTCTTCCTTATCTTATCTTTAATTTTCAATTTACTTCAAATTTACAAAGTTTTTACAGAACCAATTCAACCTCCTCTTGGTTCAATCTCTCCTTTAAAGCTAACAAAAACTAAAAAGAGAACCATCTGAAGAATAGCTACGAGCTTCATTTTGGATGGTGGAATTTTATATGAGAAAGGCTAGGATCAAATACTGCTCTGATGCATGGATGCCTTCGAAGCCAAAAGAATTCTCAAAAAGTCCATGATGAAATCTATGGTACGTACGGCAATGACACCGAATGGCAAAACAAGTCATGCAATTGAGCTATTATTGGTTGACTTTTAAGAAAGATTACATCGACCATGCTTGAAAATGCCATAAATGCCAAATTTACGCAGACAAAATCTGTGTCCTGCCATCATATGATAGCCCCATGGCCTTTTTTTATAGGGGCATGGACTTGATCAGACCAGTCACCCCTAAAGCTTCTAATGAGCACCTTTCATTTTAGTCATTATTAATTATTTCATTAAGTGGGTAGAAGGGGCTTTTTATGCCAACATTACCAAATTCGTTATGTGAAATGAGACATCATCTGCAGATATGGGCTTTCTAAACAAATCATCACAGATAATGTGCATAACTTGAAAAACATGATTACATAAGCAATTTGATCCTAATTTAAAATTTAGCATCATAACTCGGTGCCATACCATTCAAAAATGAGTTGGGCAGTCGAAGCAACCAACAACAATATTAAAAAAATAGTCAAAAAGTTGGCTAGAGCATACAAAAACTGGCATGAAAAGTTACCTTTTGCACTACATACCTATCGCATGGTAGTTCAAACTTCTATATAAGCTACCCCATTCTCCTTAGTTTACGGTATGAAGGCTGTTTTACCTGTCAAGGTCAAAATCTCCTCACTCAAAGTCTTGATGGAATCATAACTTGAAGAAGTCGAATGAGTTAAGAATCGATACAAACAGCTTAATCTCATCAAAAAGAAACAAATGAAAGTTATCGATTATGGGTAGCTATATTAAAAACGCATGATAAGAGCCCAAAACAAAAGGGTTCATCCTTATTAATTTCGAGAAGGTGACCTAGTGCTCAAAGAAATCCTCTTCATTCATAAGAATGCTCGAGGCAAATAGACTCCATATTAGGAAGAGCTATATATGGTAAAGCGGGTATTTTCTAGAGAAGCCTTAATTTTAACTAAAATGGATGGCAATGATTTTCCCAACCGAATCAATTCTGACTCCATCAAGAAATACTACGCTTAAAAGGATTCTTGGATGAAAACCTAAAAGGGTGTCCTATTCTTCTTTTCTAAAAAAGAAAAAAAAAGTGTTCAGGAAAACAAACCCGCTTAAGTTGAAAACCTAAAAAGAAGGCATAAATGACCAAACTTTTCCTAAAATTTGACCTAATCTGGATCCACCCTTCTTCGACTAAAACACCAAATCATAACCTGACCCACCTATTCTACACTTACTCTACTGAATCTATTCTTGGCCATGCCTAGAGAAAAAACATTGTCCACCTAGCCTTAGGGCAACCATCCTACCATGGGGCAATCCCAAGAATCTTTTCATGAGTCGGCTAACACTAGAAAGATTGACAGCATGAGAAAGGTCTCTAAAAACACTTAGTGGAAGATTCATGTCATCAGCATTAGGGGCTTAGAAGATAGAACATTTTTAACTCTTTTTTATCTTAAAATGTTTCACAATCTCAGAATTTGTCATAACTTGTACCCTCTTTCTTTTGAATGAAATACAACGTCTTAATTTTTCGCAAAGTTCTTTTGTAACTCCTATATTCCATATTGCATCATGTTTATTATTTAATTGATAATGCTTAACAAATAAGCAAGACTGATAATAGGATTTCCTAGTATTACTTTAAAGGATGGAAACTTCATAGGAATTTTGTTTCATGTCTAAAGATCAAGAATGATCTTTAGAACTATAGTTGGTTTTACCTTTAGACCTTCACATCTTGAAAACGTGCTCAAAACCTTCTCTTTAGTAAACTCCAACCTAGTGGTAAGGGGCAAAAATCCTATTACACTTGTTATTAAAACAACCAAAATTTAGATTAATCCGTTCAAACCACCAAAAAGACCCTTTGAATTAGAATTGATAGGATAAATCCTTCATACTTCTCAGTAAACTCAACTCAACAAAAAAGGTCCCTAAACATGAGCTATTCAAGCTCAAGACCTTTCTTTCATAGTCATAAGCCATCGTACATTCTAAAAAACAACCTTAACATTAAAACCCTTTGAAATCTTGAACAAGATTGATGAATCCTGAGTCTAAAGGTCACCCTGTCAAACTTATGGAAGAATAAATAACTACAAAGGCCAAAATCGATCACTGGATTAGGCTTTGCATCACTCAAACATCCTTTGCATCACTTAAACATCCATCCTCATTCATCATTAACAACAAATTCTTGTTTTCAAACTGTTGCTCATAGAAGTCAGAGTAGTAAAGAACCTTAACTATAAATTCTTATTTTTAAAAAGCCACAAAAGGCTTTGAGTAAGAATCCTTGACCTCATGAGCTTATAAATCGAAAAGCTATCTAGAAAAGGTACCTAAACTCATATCATTTGGTCTATAAAGGGCTATATGCCTTTTTCCTTTTAGTCTAGAAAGAGCTTGGAGCTTTTTTCCTTTTAGTCCATAAAGAGTTGGATGCTTGTATCCTTTAGTCCATGAAGAGCTAGATGCCAACCGAGTCAATCTGCAAATAGTTGAGCACCAACTGAGTTTGTTCATAAAAATATCAGTTCACCAATCGAGTCTGTTTACAAAGAGCCTAGCACCAACCGAGTTTATCTGTAAAGTATCAAGCACTAACTGAGTTTGTCCATAAAGAGTTGAGCACCATTCAAGTCTGTCCATAAATAGTGGGCACCAGCCGAGTCTATTTGCAAAGAAACAATCACCAATCAAATCTGTCCACAAAGAGCCAGGCACCATTGAGTTAGTCTGCAAAGAGACTAGTTGAGTTTGTCCACAAAGAGCTAGGCACTAATCGAGTCTGTCTGTAAAGAGCTGGGCACTAATCTGGTCTACCCACAAACAGTTGGGCACTTATCGAGTTAAAGTCTACATTAACTAGTACCTATCTAGAGAGGTCAAACCTTAGGAAAGAATCCAAAATCTAGTAGGAGGTCAAACCTTACAAAATCCTATTCAAACTTTCATCAAAATTGCTGCCAATATATTATGATCATCATGGCAAAACATTAATTAAATTTTATTTCACATAGGCATTTAGGAAACATCATCCTACCCTAGACAAATTGGTTTTTATTTGTCTTAAAGTCCATATTAGGTGGTGCCTACCTAGGGAGGTCAAACCTTAGGAAAAAAATCCAAAAGCCTGAGTGGCAGGTCAAACCTTAAAAAACCTATTTAGACTTCCATTGAAATTGTTGCCAATATATTGTGATAATCACTGCAAAACATTAATTAAATTTCATTTTTGCACGCACTTAAGAAACATCATCCTACCCCAAACAAAATGTTGTTTATTTGTCTTTGCCTTATTCTTAATACTTTGCAACAACCAAAGAGAGGCAGTTGTAAACACCCTATTTTGTCTGGGCCATCATCCAAGGCATTGGAGAACATTATCTTAGGCATCTTTGGTGTCATTCAGATAAGCATAGGTTACTTTCCCATTATTTCCAACTAAAGTGAGGTATTTAGAGAGCCTATGGTATGTGCAAATCACATTGGTGCATAGGTATTTATATGAAGCTTTCATATCACTAAAACTTTAAATTTTCACACTTAGTATTGATATCAAAGGTGTGGTATTGATACTGAGCATGTTTGTATTGATACAGGCCTTGGCAGTAGCTAAAATCTTTATTTTTGGCCAAATGTATTGATACACAAGCAAAAGTATCAATATAAGCCTTTGTGATATCGATACAGGTCTTTAAGTCTCAAGATTAAAAACATTTTTTGTTCTTGGTATTGATCCAGACTTCATTGGATCAATATTGGTAAGCAAAATTTGCCTTGTGAATCGATACAAAATGCTTTATATCAATACACCAAGATATTTTTGCCCAGTTCGAGCTATTCTTCAGCCTTTACACCATTATCTAAAAATCTAACATAAAAATGTTTTTTACAACAAAAATTGTCAAAATTCATACAAAGCCTCAGCTTTGGACTTGTGATTAGATTTTAACAAATTTTTGAGGCCTCAATAGCTATGACAAAGAACATTTTTATAATAATATGCAAGTTACTAAAGGGCCTGATTGATTTTTCTCAATGCTTGGCTATATAAAATGGACTTGATCCATTATTTTTATTGAGCAAGTCAATGAGTTGCATGGTAGTTGAGCACGGTACGTTGTCCCTACATGAGGTATGAGCACTAAAACCCCATAATACCCTTGCTTTTTACATTTGTTGTCCTCATATTCACATGACTATATATGCCAACTTTGGCTCAGCTGAGGGGAACTCCATATAATACAGACAGACACATTTTCCATAGAAAACACTGACAACAGTCCATATTTTCACCATGTTGCTAGAATGGTCAAACATGCCATATTTTCACCAACACAATAGTCCATGTTCATGCATTTCTTGTCATGTTCATCCTCATTCACATATTCAACTCATACTTAAATGTTCACCCTAACATATTTTAAGCATATTCATGCATTTTCTTACATTTTGGTAGGTTTTATGGAATAAAAGTGTCAACTTGAAAATTCTTGCATGTTTTTCTTGTTTAAACATGTTCATATCATTCTTTATAGCATGATTCTTGATGTCATTTATGAAGTTAATATGTCCATGTATCATTTCTACTTATTTCCTTGCATTTTTGCCATTTTTTCTTACCAAAATGTCATCTTTTTGTTTAAATTTGTCATCCATGTTCATCTTCTTATCCACATTATATTTTGTTCTAAACATGTTTATCAAAATGTTTGCTTGCTAACTGCAAAAATTTGATTTAAAAAAAAAGGCCCTAAGTTAAATTTATGTTACTTTTAATAAATGGAGAACAACATGGATTTAATGTTTTGCACAAAATTTGTCTTCCAATCTTGGGATAAATCAAGTTTTCTATGTTTGGATTCATGGTCAGATGAAGTTAAAGGTTCTGGTTTCCAAAATAAAATAGCCTTTTACTTGTTTTAAAAGGTTTAAGCCTTGATCTAGAGCTTAATGCCTTTGTTTGTGACATGGTTAATGTGCTGCTTCATCACCCCAAACTGCTCTAGGATTGTGTAAATGAGCTTGTGAAGCCCATTCACCTATTCCTTCCAGTCATGGATGTTCTAACATCCTTGGCTCCAGTTTAGTCCTAAGAAACCCGAAAATACTAAAAAATTCCCTTGTTTTTGCTTTGACAACACTGTGCTTATCACTTAAAAAATCATTTTTGAGCTAAAGAACAATTTTTGGAAATTATCTAATATTTTTCCTTGAAAGAGCATTAAATTATCTTTCGAAAGATGTCTCATTTGCACTCGTTCCATTCTAGATGAAGGAGTTATGATTTTTTGAACCTTTGCTATCTAAAACCCCTGAAACCAGCAAGCAGCATTCTGTTTGGGCCATTTTGGCCCACCATATGATTTTTTTGAATTTTTTTAATATTTTCCTAGAAATTTTTTGAAATTCTTTTTCTAAAAAGGTATTGTTTGTGATTTAATGATCTCAAATAAGTCTGAGATAATTTTTTAAAGGTCACTAGAACCTTTCCCTTATACATGTTGCTAGTGCCAAAACAAACCCAACTTTAAAAGTTAATTCCACCTAGAAAGCAATTTTCTAGGATTTTTGAAATATTTTTATGCTAATCCTTGTCGAGTCACCTTTCTAATAGTTTTTTATTTATTCCAGAATCTTTCAGGTGAACTTAAAGTAAATTTGAAAAAGGAGATAGGGTGATGTTGTCCCTTATTTTTGGAATTAAAATTAACCCAATTTCTTGAACCACCTTTATTAAGATGATTAAATGTCTCAAAGTGCATCCAGTTGATTCCCTATAGAGTCGCGTATTAACATATGCCTCTAAGCTCGAATCAAGACTAAAACAAAAAGATATTTTTATTTAAATTCTTAGTTTCTATTTTCAAAATACCTTTTTCACACAAATTATTCTTTTTCTACATAATTATCAAAATTTTCATCAATGGGGATACTCAACCCCCTCTTGAGGGGATACTCCAACCCCATTTTTCATCCAAAAATTAAATTTTTTCTCTTTCAACGTTTTTGGGACTCTAATCAAAACCCTTTTTTAAACATAACTGAAATTTTCACCTTTGCAGATACTCCAACCTTACTTTCCAAGGGTATACTCTAACTCTGTTTTTCACTAAAATTTTGAATTTTCTCTCTCCAAACCTTCCCAGACTTTTAACCAAATCTTTATTTAAAAAATATAAAAAATCTTCACCATTGGGATACTCCAACCTTACTTTCCGATGAGATACTCTAACCCTATTCTTCTTTCAAAACCTAAAATTTTCTCTCCCAAAACTTCACTGATCTTTTAATTAAAACCTTTTTTTGAACACATCCAAAATCGTCACCATTAAGGATATCTCATCCTCACATTCTGAGGGGATACTCCAACCCTATTTTTCAAATTTCACTCATAATTTGAATTCTCTTTCCCAGACATCCCTGGGTTTACTAATCAAAAACCTCATTTTCTATTCTTCAAGTTACCGCTAAATTTAAAGACATCTAAAAAATGTTATTCTAGTTATTCCTCAATAATCAAAGATAATTATGAGATATATTTCGATTCCTTCTATGTTTTTTTGTGTTTATTTTTATGCAAGTTATTGTATTCTTTTCTATCTCACTAAAACACATTTCTTTTGTGGTGTTTATTTTGTATTCATATTTTCAAACTATTTCTATAAAATTACAAAGCAATGTTCTGCACAGGTATCTCTTTAATGCCTGACATAAAATATCCAAATTTTGAAAATTTAATCTGGAACTTTTTTTTCCTAAAAAGTTCTTATGTTCTCCACGCCTCTGGGGTGCATAGGTGATCTAAATTTTCTTTCAAAGCCTGAATATACACTTTTCACAAAAATTCTTGCATTAAAAAGAGATTATTTCAAAATAATGATGAAGTGAGATTGATTAAACTAAAACCAAAATGAGACATGGTGAACGGGTACTAATTTTGGATGTTGCAAGGTGCTAATCTTTCCCCATGCATTACTAACTCCTGAACCCAATCGATAAATCTTTGGACCTTGTAGACCTCAAAATTGATGTTTTGAGTATCCTAACTTGGAATCTCATTTTCAATAGGCATTCAATCATGCTTAGCCCTAAATGATTAGTGATGATTCCAAATTTATGGCCACTTTATGGTAGCCTTCTGAGACTAGATGGATGAATGATTCGCTCGATGGTCTTTCTTTCCTTCATATTAGTATGCCTAATTCAGATCTCGGTCAAGGGATAACTTAAAGGCTCTAACCTACATAACCACCAATTTTTTAAGTTGTGCGTGATCCTTTCGGATTACAAAAAAAGGTACGTAGTGATACGAAGGACCTTATATAGTGAAACAAGCCTTTTATGGTGGAGCCATGATCTTAACCAAGATGGATGGCGGTAATTTGCCTAACCCTGGCAACTTAGATTCCGTGAAGAAGTACTACACTTAAAAAAAAAGGATAAAAACCCAAGGGGCATCCCAAGAAAAAAAACCTTGAATGAAAACCTAAAAAGGCATCTAGGTAAACAAACCAGCTTAAGTCAAAAACCTAAAAGGGTAGCTTAAGTAACCAAAGCATGCCCTTACCTAAACTTCACCAAACCCAGGCCATTACAACCTAATCCCTCAGCTAGCACTTATTTTACCTATCCACCTTGCCATGAACAAAACACCAAATCATGATCTAAACCATTGGCCCTACCCTAACCTATCCAATCAAACCTTATTTCCACTTAAACCTAGAAAGAAAAAGTGATGCCTACATAAGTTTGGAGCAACCTTTACATCCTAAGGTGATCCAAAAAGTCTCCTCATAGGTCAGCCAACACAAAAAAGATCAACCGTTAAAGAAAAGTCTTCGAAAACACTTTGTAGATGATTCATGTCATTGCATTAGGGGCACCAATTACACTAAAAAGCATATCTTTAACTCTTTTTATATATCTCAAAATGTTTTCATGAGTTGTACTTTTTCTTTTTGAATGAAAGATAATTACTTTATCCCTTCCAATTCTTTTTGTCACACCTACATTTGACATTGCATCATCTTCATCATTTAATTGATAATGCTTGATAAATAGACAAAACTAATAATAGAATTTCCATACCAATGCTTCAAATAAGGAAAAAACTTTACGGAAACCATAATTTCACGTTTAAAGACCACAAATGAACCTTGGAACCCATTCAGTCTTATCTTTAGACCTTTTCATCCTGAAAACATGTTCAAAACTTTCTCCCCAACAATCCTTAATCAAAAGGTAGGAGCCAAGGAATTAACTTTTGATCCCTAGTGTCAACATTCAAAAATAGATTGATTAGCCCACCTGGACTATTAGAAAACAATCTCTAAAGTCAAATCAAAAAAATGAATTTGTGGAGCTTACCCGTAAACTTGATCTGAACAATCCTAAAATCGAATCAATTAAGCCCTGGAACTTTTCACCATAAATCACAGTTTAATCATACCCTTAAGCATAACTTAAGCTCTAAAACCTCTACTACTAGAAGTAATATTGGTGAATAACTACTAATGAAATCCTGAAATAAAAACAATCTAAGGGGCTATGTTATGGTTGTTCTTTAGATTAGACTGCTAAATCATTCCATTCTATCATCTAAGCATGCATTTGCATTTCATGCATCATTCGTGAAGCAGTTAACAATATTTCAGGCATGGACTCCTAACTTAAATGTCCTGAAATAGCAAAGAGCCTCAAGTGCATATTCTCATTTCCCATAAACCTTAGGGAACTCTTGGTAAGAACTTTAAACCCTACAATCTTACAAAATCAAAACAACCATCCAAGTAAGGTATCTAAACTCAATCTTTGTCCATAAAAAACTGACACCTATTGAGTCAGTCCACAAAGAGCTGGATGCTTAATGACTCAATCTATAAAGAGTTGGACCTCCTTCCTCCTAGTCTACAAAAAGTTAGATGCCTATCGAGTTAGTCTATAAAATGCTAGACACCTATTGATTCAAACCATAAAGAATTAGATGCTTACTGAGTCAATCCAGTCCTTTTAGTCCACAAAGAGCTGGATGCCTTCAAGTCAGTCCATAAAGAGTGGATGCTTATTAAGTCAGTCCTCAAAGAGCTAGGTCCATATTGAGTTAATCCACAAAGAGCTGGATGCTAATTAAGTCAGTCTATAAAGAGCTAGACACCTACGAGTTAGGCTATAAAGAATTGGATACCTATCATGTTGTCTACAAAGAGCTAGATATCAATTGATTTAGTCCACAAAAAGTTGGATGTCTATTGAATCAGTCCACAAAGGGCTGGATGCTATTGAGTTAATCCACAAAGAGTTGGACTCCTATCGAGTTGTCCATAAAAAGATGTATGTCTATCAAGTATCCTCAAAGAGTTGGATGCCTGTCAAGACAGTCCATAAAAAGTTGATGCCTGTCAAGGCAGTCCATAAAGAACTAAATGCCTATCAATTTAGTCTGTAAAGAGCTGGATGCTTGTCGAGTTAGTCCATAAAGCACTGGGCACCTATCTAGTCTAAGTCCCCAGTCCTTGGCACCTGTTTAAGGGTTTAAGCCCTAAAAAACCCTAAAGCTTAGTAGAAAGGTCAAATCTATAAAACCCTTTTAAGTTTTTCTATATCAATCAAAATCGTCACTAATAAGATAGCTATCACGACGAAACATTAATTAAATCTCATTTTTGTAGGTATTCAAGAGGGATTATTTCTCCATGGATAACAGAGTTTCTATTTGTCTTTGCCTGATTTTTGATACTCAGCAATGGTAAAAAAGGGGCAGTCATAGACAGCCTATTTTATCTAAGCTTCAAGACATCAAAGATCATTATTCAAGGCACTATTAGAGTCATTTGGTTGAGCATAGATTAATTCTCCTTCACTTATATCTAAGGTAAGGTGTTCAAAGAGCTAAAGGTATGAAAAACTTATATTGTTGCATGAATATATTAATACATGGCCTTCATGTATCAATACAGAACCCCCAACTGCAAAAAAATTTTAATTCCACTATTTGTATCAATAAAACAAATGAAAGTATTAATATAGAAGTCAATTATGT
Source organism: Adansonia grandidieri (assembly GCA_038382065.1). Classification (NCBI taxonomy): domain Eukaryota; kingdom Viridiplantae; phylum Streptophyta; class Magnoliopsida; order Malvales; family Malvaceae; genus Adansonia; species Adansonia grandidieri. The sequence continues at coordinate 4,134 of JBBYHK010477917.1, read as the reverse complement.
ATACTTTAGTCAATTATATTGATACTGGCTATATCATGGCTAAAATTCTATTTTTAGACAAAATGTATCGATATACAACTGAATGTATCGATCAAATCTCAGATTTTATCAATATATTCTTTATTGTATCGATACATTTTGGGTTTTTTGCCTAGAGGTATCTATACAATATGTAATGTATCGATACATCTTAAGCATTTTGTCTATTTCATGGCATTTAACTCTTGTACCTTAAGTCTAAAATTTTAACTTGGCCACATTTTTGTACGAAAAATCATCAAAATTCATGCCAATAAATTCTTAAGGCCCAAAATGGCTTGAAACTAGGACTTTTGCATAAACACATGGTTTGTTTGGAGGCATACTTTGCTTTTCTTCAGTTGTAGGCTGTTACAACTTCTCTACTTAACTAACCTACTCTTGGCCGTCAATGGAATTTTATCCAGCTAAGATAGTACCCAGGGTTGTTGCATGTTACATAGGGGAAATCCTACAATATTATCATTCTTTTAGCTCAAAAGCCTTGGCTGACTATGTGCTTATAAGAAAGAGGCTCAACATATTCTCAGAGGAGACACATGGACCTCATTTTCATGAAAGATCTCTATTTTTAAAGCTTTCCTAATTAGCCTCTAAAACTTTTTCAAAACCTTTATTTTCTATGCCTTTTCACCCTAAAACATATTTCATCCTTAGTGTTATGAAAATACTCATCTTTGCTATTTATTCTTACTCATCTATAAAAGTAAAGGGAAGAAAAATGAGGTAAAAACTAGAAAACACAAAAAAAACTAAAGAACATAAATATTACAACTTTAAGTATACTAGAAAAAAAAGAGTTTTGCAAGCTTTGTTGGTATATTTTCTATATTTTTCTCCATACTTCTTTGCATGCACACACATCTTATGTCATTTTAGCTAACTAATACTCATGAAGCCATGACCTTCTTAGGAAAGCATGCATTTTTTAGTTTGTTTGGATGATATTTTGAAGTTTTGGTGCTTGAATGTTGTTTGAATGCTTTTGTTTTCTTTCAAACAACCATTATTTCATTAATTTTTTCCATTCTTTACCACCATTCATGCATAACCTTCAATGTTGCATTGTTAGTCCAAGATGCTTTGATATTCCAATGAGCTTTGTGATGTTTTATTTTGGCTTGATGGCATAAAAACCATATCTTTGATATTATAGAAGTTACCTATCTTTTGTTTTATGCCATCAAAACATTTCCTCACAGACTTATACCATTTCTTATGTTGTTATAAGCATCTTTTTAAATGTTCATGCATTTTCCTTATATTGCTTGCATTTTAGTATGTTTTATGTGATAAAAATATTGTCTTATGGTTGTTTTAGCACATATTTGTCTTTGATGTCATGTTTACATGCTTTACATGATTAAAGATGCGTACTTGATGCCCTTTTTGGATGTTGTTTGTTACAAAATTTGATTTTTCAAAAAAATAAAAAACCCAAGTTAAGCTTATGTTACTTCTCATAAGTGGAGATTAAAATAAGTGTAATATTTTCACGAAATTATCTTCCAGTCTCGGGGATAAATCAAGCTTTTCATGTCAAGGTTCATAGTTAAATGAGGCTAAAAATTTTGGTTTTGAAAAATGAAATGGCTTTCAACTTGTTTTAAAAGTGTTTTTGCCCTGATCTTGAGTTTAATCTCCTTATTGGTTACATGGTCAATAGGTTATTTCATTGTCTTAAACTACTCCAAGATTATGTAAATAAGCTTGTAAGCCCATGCCACTTTTTCCTTTTTATTACGAATGTTTGGATGTCCATGACCTGGTTTTAGTCCGAACAAACCCAAAAAAATTAAAAAATTCGCTGCCCTGATAGCGCTATGCCTTTGAAATATCATTTTTGAACACTAAGTGATTTTTATGGAATTTTCTAATATTTTCCTTGAAAGGGCATTGGATTACCTTTCCAACTGTCTTATTTGCTTTTAGATAATTCCAGATAAGGGAGTTATGATTTTTTGGGACATTTTAGCCCATCGAATGATTTTTATAAATTTTTAAAATCTTTTTACTAAAAAGCTCGTGAAATTTCTTTTTCAGAAAGGTATTGCTTGCGACCTAATGATTTTATATGAGTTTGGAATGAGTTTTGAAGTTAGTTACACCATTTCCCTTACACATGCTATCAGTGTCGCATTCAACCAAAATTTGAAAATTAGTTCCTTCTAGAAAGCAATTTTTAGAGAATTTCAGAATACTTTTACATTAACCTTTATGGACTCACATTTTTAATGGTACTTCACTTGACCCTTGGAACTTCTAAATTTGCTTGGAATAAATTCAGGTAGGGTGATAGTGCGATGTTATCCTTTATTTTTGGACTAATTTCCTCAAACCGCTTTTTTAAGGCATGCGAAGGCCTTGATTTATGCACGCAATTAACTCCTCATGGAATTAAGCATCATAAGATGGGTCTCACCAAGTTTAGGTAAAGGCATGAACACTTTACAAAAACTAATTTTGTCTTTCATTTAAATCTTTAGTTTCAATTTGCAACTTATATTTTCACCAAAAAATACAAAAACCTTTATTACCAAAATTACCAAAATTCCTACCCTTGGGAATACTCCAATGGTGCCATCCAAAGAGGTACTCTAAACCTACTTTTCACTCAAAAAATTTAAATTTTCTCTCCTTCAGACACCTCTAGCCTCTTATTCAAAACCATCATTTTGAAAATATAAAAAATTTCTACCTTTAGGGATACCCCATCCTGTCTTCCAAGAGGATACTCCAATCTTTCTTTTCACTCAAAAAATCTAAATTCTCTCTCCCAGATTTTCTCAAACATTTTAATCAAGACTTTCTTTTTGACACTTCAAGTGATCAATGAGTCCAAACACATATGAAAATTATCATTTTAGGTATTTGTTAATAATCAAAGATAATTATGAGATACATACCGATCATACCTCTTTTATGTCATACCTCTTTTATGCTTTTGTGTGTTTATTTTGATGCAATGTTATTATATTCCTTTTCGTCTTACAAACATATTTCCCTTTGAAGTGTCCATTTTGCCTTTATATTTTCCACTTGTTTTCAAAAATTATAAGGAATCGTGTTAGTAATCCCTCCAACGCTTAACATGGAATATTCATTTTTCCAAAATTAAATCCAAAGATCATATTTGACAAAAATCCCTATGTTCTCCATATCTTTGGGGAACATAGTGATTTAAAATTTTCTTTTTTGAAAGCTGGGTTTGTAATTTTCTCATAAAATTCATGCATTTAAAGGGGATTATATTAAAATAATGACAAGTCAAAACTGGAGAACCCAATACCTATGTAAGACAAGGCTAGTATATACCGATTTCCTCACACGTAACTAACTCTCAAACCTAGCCAACGAATTTATAGACCTCGCAGATCTATGTTTCAAGTTTTGTAACTCAAAATATCATTTACAATAGGCATTTGATCATGCCTAGCCCAAAATTATCAATGGCGACTCTAAGTATTTGGCCACTTCATGGTGGCCCTCTAAGACCGATTGGACAAGCAATTTGTCTAATAGTCTTTCCCCTTGCTATCATCTCATAATGCCTAATTCAAATTCCGATCAAACAATAACTTAAAGGCAACATTCCCTGTAATTCCTTTTAAGTCACGTCATTATCCTAGCGATTTGATTATTGCTATATGCTCGGCTAAATGGCACATCACGAGAGAAGCCATTCAACAAGAGGGATTTTTTCACCCTTTGGCCAAATTCCTTCCTCTAGAATGCACATTGAAGATTAATAATCCATAACCAAAAAAAAAAAAAAACACTAAATACCTTAAATTTCTTAAGTTTTCCTTAAGTCTTAAAACTTTCAAGGTAATTTTGCTCAGAAAAATCTTCATTTTTGTTCATTTCTATTATATTTCATAATTTTTATGAGCTTTATGATTACTTGTGCTCATGGGTTTTGATCCATGTTTAAAGGCTAAGTGTTAAAAGCCATGAACAATTTTATGTATTTAATGGTTTTTGTTAAATTTTCATTAATAACTTGATTTTCATGTTATTGTTGATATGTTGTTTATTTTGTCATTTGGATATATTCATGATCATGTTATTTCCTTGATGTTTTCATGTAAATGC